>QANZ01005839.1:6788-26024 GCA_003254925.1 Chamaecrista fasciculata
GGCCAAAGTGCAATATTGGTCCTATAACTTTGCATGAGTTCCCAAATCAGTCCTATAAGTTTTTTCGTCTCAGATTTGGTCCCATAAGTTTGAAAAACTCTCACCGTTAGTCCTATCGATATTTCCGTTAAATTTTTTCCGTTAATGCTGATGTGTCATGATGACTGGGATATTGAAGTGGCAAGTTTAGATGATGTGGATAAAAAAAGGACTATTATGCAAAAACTAATAACATTTTAACAACAATAATAAAAAAAGGACTACTATTGGGACTACTATTAGAAGAATGAAGATGAAAAGGTTGCAATGTAATGTATCTTTGGCGGGAGTGAGCAAAACGACGCGTAGAGTAGTCCTTTTTTTATTATTGTTGTTAAAATGTTATTAGTTTTTGCATAATAGTCCTTTTTTTATCCACATCATCTAAACTTGCCACTTCAATATCCCAGTCATCATGACACATCAGCATTAACGGAAAAAATTTAACGGAAATATCGATAGGACTAACGGTGAGAGTTTTTCAAACTTATGGGACCAAATCTGAGACGAAAAAACTTATAGGACTGATTTGGGAACTCATGCAAAGTTATAGGACCAATATTGCACTTTGGCCTTTTTTTTTTTTTTTGAGAAAATTATATCGGTCCATTACGTGCCATATGTATTAGATTTTTTTTTTTTTGTAAATGAACAAAACAATTAACGTATTACGTTAATATTCTCAATAAAATTTTCCTTAATTGAAATTAGATTAGGGTTTCAGAGAAGATGAAGTGAGATATTTGAAATCCCAGAATGGAGGGTTTCAACTTTCAAGTGGAGTGGCTAGTCTCTCGTCTCTGCTTCCTTCTTTTCAATTTTTCGTCTTCGTCTGCATTTTGTGGCTTTCCTTTTTCTTAACGCATCAATGGTTGTATAATCTTTCAGAATTTGTAAAATGCGATCAGTCACTTTGCTTCGCTCTTTTGCAATTCCTCTAGGTTTTGAACTGATACAAGTACTTTTCCCACTCCCACTTCTTCTTCTTTGGGTTTGAATACGCCGATAACTGTTTTAGCGAAAGGAACATTTAAAAAAAGAAAAAATGGAAACAGAGGAAGCCGAGAAAAACATAATAAAAAGAAGAAAACCTTGTCTTGGAAAGTGAGGCACCACTTTCATGGCTTCAAACCATTCTCTTCTGCAAACATTTTCCTCTGAAACTATATGCTAAACTTCACTTCCTTCCGAATCTCTCTTTCTCTCAGTCTCTCAGTGAGTCTCTCGTGCGCGCGCACTAACACACACGAAGCACTGTGTCTCTCTCTTTGTTTCTGGTCCAAGAAGATGAAACTACGGGAAAATAAAATAAAATATTTGGGATTTCTTTATGTTTTTCCCTACCATGTCCCAAGGTGCTTCTCAGATTTCTATGGGAGTTATTGGCTATTAAATAGGTTCAATTAGTTAATTCTTTCTTATAATTCATACTGAATTTTTATATATTTTTTTTTGACTATATTACTATCATTATAATTAATTTTTAATTTTTAATTATATAATTTACTTCTAATTTTGTTTTGACTATTTTATATTTTACTAGCAGGAACAAAACGTAAAGCTTGTGTCAGTCTTGAGAGAAAAATAAAATGTGCTTGGCCGCTGTTTTCTGTCATTTGCTTGAAATCAGATATGACAGAAAAAATTAAGTTAGCCATTGCAAGTTCCATTAACAACTAACAATGGTATTTAACAAAGCAAGGAAAACTGAGACAACTTGTCAACATCAATAAATTCATTGTGTTTTCCAAATGGGTAATTGTCAAGTTTCCATGGAAATTCTTGAACTGTTGCATCAAAGCTTTGAGTCTATACTCTAACCTAATTAAAAAATGTTTTGATGCAGTGGACTGAGGTAGGCAATGTATGTTCATAGTACACATTATGGCACAACCCAAAAGATCCTGAACAAACTCCAACAACTCCAAAAATCCTGTGGTACTCATTTGCATTGTTTTAAGTAACTTTCTCTCTTTTTTTATTAGCTTTATGGTGCTATGATTCTGTTTTGATGTAGCAAGTATTTGGGCATGTCTTGTGGCTTGTTTTGTCACTTGAAAAGTTGAAACCATGATTTTAGTGCCTTAATTCTGCACTGTTTGCATGAGTTCTGATTTTTTGGCTCCAATTTTAAATGCGCCCCTGTTACTACATGGCTATAATTAATTAATATAAGAAGTGCTATCCACAATGTCCTCACTTGGACAAGGTTGGGAATGTTGTGAAGGAGGGAGACCTCCCCTCCTTACCCGGGAACAGTCCTAGGGTGTGGCTTGGTAGGATTGAAGTAAGGGCTCCTTCATGTTCAGTCATGATCACTTAAGTAAGTAAGGTAAGGACTTATATTTAGTAAATATAGTAATGTTCTATTGAACTCAAATCCCATCATCCTAGCTTTATTAGTAAATAGGGATTATTATGAAAGGGAGTAAACTAGCTAAGGACCAAAGTGTTTTTTTAGCCTACATGTCATATCCCTTCATCTTTTGTCTTCTCATGTTAGAGGGAAGTAAATGAGACATTATGAGTAGAATAATATGATATTATGATAGATTGAAGGGCATATACGTTGGAGTAGAGAATAAATGGTAACATACAATGGAATTAAGTATATTAATATGGTATCACATAAGGCTATAATTAAGGCCATGGACGTTGGAAGAGAAACAATTAAAGACGGGAATTAAAGGTATATAATGCAATAGGAGGTGAAGGGTTCATGGTTATAAGGCAATAATTGCATATTAAAGGCATTTTGATATATAAATAAGGCACGCATAAGGCATAGAGTAAAGACATACAAGAAGGAAGAGAACTCATATATATTAGAGATATACTTTCCATGAGAGAGGCAACACTTCTTCTTTGAGTCTAAGATATTAGGGAGAACCACCTTTCCCTTGAGCTCTTTAGAACATGCTTTGTTTTACTATATTTTAAGTTCTTACCCATTTCTTACTTAAGTGCTTTATTTCTCCCCTAAGACCATCCTAGAGACTGTTTCCTATTATTTAGTCTAGTATTGTTATTCTTTACTTTGATTATTATTTTACCCTATTTCTCTTGTTTTGCTCTGGACCTCCAAGCACGAACCTATCCCGTTCGCGAAACAGCCCCAAATTATTTGACACTTTTTCACTTAATTCTATGGTACTGCACATGCCAATTTTCATGCCCCGTCTTATATGTGGCCTTCTGATGATTATTCCATGTCTCTGCACATTCTGATTTTATAACATTGTTTACATGCTTTCAAATGGCCATTTCAACACTTTCTCAAAGGTTTCGTGATGCCATAAAACTGTGGCTTTGTGGCCTCATTTGCATTGTTTTAAGTGACTTTCTCTCTTTTTTTATTTGCTTTATGGTGCTATGATTCTGTTTTGATGTAGCAAGTATTTGGGCATGTCTTGTGGCTTGTTTTGTCACTTGAAAAGTTGAAACCATAATTTTAGTGCCTTAATTCTGCACTGTTTGCATGAGTTCTGATTTTTTGGCTCCAATTTTAAATGCGCCCCAAATTATTTTTGACACTTTTGACGGAAATAAATCCTAGATGTGGGAGACGAAATCACTGACCTGGAGTTGAAATTGATATTGAGTGGAGCTAAGATCTTCAAGCCACTGATCCAAAAGAGTGAGAAGATGGAGTGGAGGAAGAGGAAGGGACTAAAGTGGCAAAATGATGGACCTCATTGGTTGTGAAAACAACTTTGGCTTATATATAGTGAAAATATTCACTAATTGGTCCATCAGTGAATATTACAAAATGGTCCTTAACCATTATTACAAAACAGTCCCTTTAACAAACAAACTCCATATATACATTAGTAATCTAATGGGATAATTACTAATACTCTTCGGACGTGACTTGGGGTTCTTAGCCTGGTCCCGGAAGGCTTGTGGATATCCCAACCCATCACGAATTACCACAAGTAATATGAACACAATCTATTCTTATTCAGACTTACGATAAATTAATTACTTAATCAGTAAACACGAATATTAATCTTACAATAGATTAATGCTAATCCACACAAAAATTCCAACAATCTCCCACTTGGATAGCATTAATCTATAAACAGATTAATCAACAAAATACTGAAGCAAGTAATTAATTATCACAAAGCACACAAAAGTGCATAACAGATGAAACCATACTCACAGATCACTGAATCCAATAGGGAAACAAGTGATATACACAAAACAGATCACTGAATCCGATAGGGAAACAAATGATATACACAAAACAGATCACTGAATCCGATAGGGAAACAAGTGATACAAACGTCAACACAAAATGGTTTCAATATCTGAATAAGATAGAGTACGAAATGACATTGAAATGTCATATAACAATACAGAAGTCTATAAAGACTTAACTCAGACTCCCACTAGACTAAGGCCACCACAAAAATTTAACAAGAGCCATATGAGTCACATGAAACGAAGACTCCACAGACAAGCCTTTAGTCTATAAATTTATCAACGAATGTTCACTAACGATGTGAACTAAATGAGTCTGATACAAAGATATCAAATTCAAGATTTGAACAAAACCAAATCCACACAACAACAAAATTCAGTTGTGAGATAACACAAGACATTGAATCCGATAGGGAAAACAATGTTTCTCACCAACTGAACGAAATTGGATCCCAAAGTTGGACAAAATCCAATAGATGCAACTGAATTACATCAAATGTCCTTTTAAAACCAAATTTGACTGAATCCAATAATTATAACAAAGTTACCCAAATGCCTCTTGAAGGCCAAATTGGACTAGATCCAATAAATGTAACAAAGTTACTTCACATGCCTCTTGAAGGCCAAATTGGACAAAATCCAATACCTGTAACAAAATTACTTCAGATGCCTGTAAAGGCCAAATTGGACTGCATCTAATAATTGTAACAGAGTTACCTCAAATGCTTGTAAATGCCAAAATTGGACTAAAACCAATAAATGTAACAAAGTTACCCAAATGCCTCTTGAAGGCCAAATTGGACTAAATCCAATAATTGTAACAGAGTTACCTCAAATGCTTGTAAATGCCAAAATTGGACTAAATCCAATAAATGTAACGAAGTTACTTCAAATGCCTCTTAAAGGCCAAATTGGACTGAATCCAATAAATATAACAGAGTTACTTCAGATGCCTCTTGAAGGCCAAATTGGAGTAAATCCAACAATTGTAACAAAGTTACTACAGATGCCTCTTGAAGGTCAAATTGGACTAAATCCAATAATTGTAACAGAGTTACCCAAATGCCTCTTGAAGGCCAAATTGGACTAGATCCAATAAATATAACAAAGTTACTCAGATGCCTGTAAGGGCCAAGATTGGACTAAATCCAATAAATGTAACAGAGTTACCTCAAATGTCTGTAAAGGCCAAAATTGGACTAAAACCAATAAATGTAACAAAGTTACCCAAATGCCTCTTGAAGGCCAAATTGGACAGAATCCAATAATTGTAACAGAGTTACCTCAAATGCCTCTAAGAGCCAAAATTGGACTAAATCCAATAAATTTAACAAAGTTACCCAAATGCCTCTTGAAGGCCAAATTGGACAAAATCCAATAATTGTAACAGAGTTACCTCAAATGCCTCTAAGAGCCAAAATTGGACTAAATCCAATAAATTGTAACAAAGTTACCTCAGATGCCTCTAAGGGCCAAAATTGGACTAAATCCAATAAATTGTAACAATGTTACCCAAATGTCTCTCGAAGGCCAAATTGGATTAAAACCAATAAATGTAACAAAGTTACAACATACCAAAATTGGAGAACATCCAATTAATGTTTACTCAGACTCCCACTGGACCGAAATATTATCAAAAAAGGTCCACAAAATGCTCATACCAAAATTTATACTAAGTCTTGTCAGCAGCACAAAAATGGTTAAACACATTTGTTGGCCCAAGACCCCTCATAGCCAAATAATCATTTAAGATTATCAAATACATATTTAGGAACTCAAAGCAGACATCATAATTAGTCCCAACCAAAGTTTTCACCACAGAAAGTTGCTTACAAACAAAAGCTGATATGACCAATAACAAACAGGAAACAATAATTATGTCTCAAAAACATAATTATAACACAAAGTTTCCTTCACAGAATCAGCTTATGCAACCTGATGAAAGTTGCTAAAACCAGAAGCTGATTTGGCCATCAACAAATGGGAAATATTAATTATGTCTCACAACATAATTATCACACAAGATTTCCCTCACAAAATCAGCTTATACAAACTCATGAAAGTTGCTAAAAACAGAAGCTGATTTGGCCATTAACAAATGAGAAATATTAATTATGTCTCACAACATAATTATCACAGAAGATTTCCCTCACAGAATCAGCTTATGCAACTTCATGAAAGTTGCTAAAAACAGAAGCTGATTTGGCCATTAACAAATGGGAACTATTAATTATGTCTCAACAACATAATTATAACACAAGATTTCCCTCACAGAATCAGCTTATGCAACTTTATGAAAAATGTGAAAACACATGTATATCAAAACTTGCAGAACAAAGAGGGGATCAACACAAAATGAATTCATCGTCTCCATATCGATAGGATACAACAGACTCTAGAAACATTATAAACAAAAAACAATGCTGACAAGATACGAATGAGCATGCACCACAAATTGCATATTAACCATGTTCTACCGATAGGGTAAATCCACAATTAACATACAAATAGTCTGAGATTGAACAATATTCTCTCCCACAAACAGGAATTTTTACCAAATTTTATAATCCACAAATCCTGTAATTTGAGAGAAGCTTACAACAAATCACGTATCGCAACAGATGGTCAGGGGAATAAAAAATTAACCAAATGCATGTCAAATATTCGAATCATCGACCATATAATCCAATAAATGGATTAACAAAAGCGATACATATTTGAAGTGACTGTAGGTGTCTATTCGACCCTTGAAAACAGCCCTTCCACACAGAACGAACATGCAACTTGAAGTAGACGAAACGATCTACTTAACTAATCTAATCTGGATCCAAGTAAAACTTTTCGATCGGATCAGATCTGAAAAGGCCAACAAAAGATTTACAGTACTTTATAAGTACCTAATGACATGTTAATAGCTTTCCAATAATCCCTAACAAAATTGCTCAAGTATGTCTCAGGTACACTTATACGAAAGGTTACAACTTGAATAGTGTACACTTGAGCAAAGCAGCGGAAGTGTAAAGGGATTCACACAAGATTGGAAAGCATATCAACAAAAACACAAGAGTGCAATTCAGATTTCTTAAGCACTCACATAAATATAGGTCCCAAGAGATAAACCAAAACACCGCAAGACTTAACAAGGTGAAACTAATGGGCAATTCATAAAAAAGATTTCACCTAAGTCATTCCCACAAAGCGGTTATTAAAAACAAATGTTCTATCTCAATCGAGAGACCTATATAAAATATTTTGTCCAAAACAAATATCTCAAATGCCCATAAATAACAATCAAATGAAGTAGAGATATTGAGACAAAATAAACAAAATCAATTGCTTAATCAGTAATTTCAAATATTAGTTAATTAATTAATGCTAATCCATACTGATAAACTGGAAAATGGCTAGCACTTACCTAGTTCACCGGAATGGGCTGCGAGAGCCAAGAGTTGAGCAAGAACCTGCAAGAGCTTCACAGGGGGGCCCTGCGAAGTGTACTCCGACGCTCAAGTTAGTAAGAGAGTGATAGGAGAGTAAGAGAATTTAAGAGTGTAAGAAGTAGCTAACCTTGAACTGCTGAGATGGGCTCTATTTATGGAGCAGGGAGGAGAGAGGTGGTCAGCGCGCTGGGCGGACCACGTAACCGGACACGATCTCCACCAGCGGAGATGGTGGAAACCGGGATTTGCGGAGCAAGGCAATCGTGGGTGATTGCGTGTCACTTCGCATGGCGGGCGTGTTGGGAAATCCCCAGGGAAAACACGCAGCGGAAGCAAACAGTAAATAAGAAAAACTTGCGCTCCCCAGGAAAATCCAACCTTGAGATCCGCTAGCTGAATTTAAAACCAGATATGAAAAGTGTTATACCTCAGGCATTCAATCGATTGGTGATACTTGGTGAGTCTAGAAGTCCGTTTCCACGTCCTTCCTCTACCGGTGATCCACACGAAGAGTTTCCCGAACACGAGGTGCTAGCCTCCACGCCTCTTTCTCCAAAGAGACTCGGGATTCAATCTACAGTTTGTGAATTCAGGAACTCCTTCTCTGAATTCCAGGCAAGGTGGCGCAACCATGGAGGAGATAGCAACAAAACTCCTTTTGTTCTTCTTCTCCCAAAACCCTAAATCGACTTTCTCTCTCTAACTTTTAGGAGAAAAGTCGAACTTCTCTCTCTACAAGGAGGAAGGCAAATTTCTCTCTCTCTCAACAAGGAGGAAGATGAATTGCTAAATGAATTAGGGTTTCATCAGTATGTCACATGGGNTTTGGGGGGGCGTGCGCCAAGACCCAGGATGGATCATGGCCGCCCCTAGATGTGCAAAGGGCACTCGATTGGCTCGGGGGCGCTTCGCAAGGTGTGGAGGGGAGAAGAGGCCCGGTGCGAGGGCCGTTTAGGCGTACGCCCAAATAGTGATGTATCACATACAAAAATTGTAATCTCTCCCACTTGGATAGCATTAATTAATTATCAAATTGGTCCACAAAACTGAACTAAGCAATTAATCATCTAAAAAAACAGATTGCATTAACAGATGTCACACCGATAGGGTATGTCCATTGTCAATACAATTTTCAGCCCACAAAACAAAACAACCTTGTAATTGGACCCACGATAGGTGAGCACTCAATCACAGGTTGTCAACAATCCCAAAATAATTTCCATAACCAAACATTTCAAAAATTTTGGCCAAAAAGGGGCTCAAAATTAATTTTGGGCACAAAACCATAACTAAAGTGCATATTATCGGGTCAAAAATATTTGACATACCAAACTACAATATTAGGGAGAGTGGCTCAAAAACAATACACAAAATATGCACCAGAATTGAACACAAGATTCCGAGAATACATGCCCAAAACTCGGAATTTAAAACATGGAAATTATGTACTAAATATTTTGATGCCCCAAAAAAACTAGGAAAAAATATTTTCCAAAGGGAAATAAAATATTGAGGCCAATATCCAAAACAGAGTTCAAATTGGTCAATAAAAACATGGGCCAAAACTTGAAAATGGATTAATTTGCAAAATACAAAACTATATTATGACCAACTAATAAATCTAGCATAAATGCATAAGCCTCAATTTTATATCCCATGACCCAAGCCCAAAAGTGGCGTGACCCATTGCTGATTTTTTTTTTTTTTTAAAGCAAATAGGGGCCAAAACGAAAATAGCACAAAATAGGATGGACCAAAAGTGCAAAATGCCCCAAAACAAAGAAGCCAACACATAGTCGTCTTCTTCCTCCCGCGGGTGCACTATTCATCCGCCAAAAACCACCATTGTTGCACAAATTGAGCTCGGTTTGCATAGATTTTACATGGGTTTTGATGGTTTCATGACTCAAATTCATTTTCATGAATCTATTTCAAAAGATCAAGCTCAAAAAACGCGTAGAAAATCGACCAAAAACGAACCCAAGAACCCTAAATCGAACCAAAACGAAATCCACCAAATCAGAGCATTTTTCTCAAAATTTCTTTGCTCAAATTGATTCTTAGGGGCCGAAAATGAGTACCCATAAACTCATTTCTCAAAACAAACTCCAACAAAGCCGGATCTGAGCCTCCAAAAACCGAAAAAAAAACGCAAGGCTAAAGGGTTTTCGATTTTTACCCCAAACAAGTTCCAATCCAGCAAATTTCTCATGCTGTAGGTTCATAATAACACCACAAACAAAGCCCAAGAAACGATTTCCGAAAACAAGCAAGAATCAAGAAATTCAGGGACCAAATTGCACAAAATCGAAAATCATTTCTATGAACAGCAAGCAACAATTTCAACTCCAGAAAACATCAAATCAAGAACCAATAGCTCTGATACCAATTGACGGAAATAAATCCTAGATGTGGGAGACGAAATCACTGACCTGGAGTTGAAATTGATCTTGAGTGGAGCTAAGATCTTCAAGCCACTGATCCAAAAGAGTGAGAAGATGGAGTGGAGGAAGAGGAAGGGACTAAAGTGGCAAAATGATGGACCTCATTGGTTGTGAAAACAACTTTGGCTTATATATAGTGAAAATATTCACTAATTGGTCCATCAGTGAATATTACAAAATGGTCCTTAACCATTATTACAAAACAGTCCCTTTAACAAACAAACTCCATATATACATTAGTAATCTAATGGGATAATTACTAATACTCTTCGGACGTGGCTTGGGGTTCTTAGCCCGGTCCCGGAAGGCTTGTGGATAATCCAACCCATCACGAATTACCACAAGTAATATGAACCCAATCTATTCTTATTCAGACTTACGATAAATTAATTACTTAATCAGTAAACACAAATATTAATCTTACAATAGATTAATGCTAATCCACACAAAAATTCCAACAACTTTTTCACTTAATTCTATGGTGCTGCATATGCCAATTTTCATGCCCCGTCTTATATGTGGCCTTCTGATGATTATTCCATGTCTCTGCACATTCTGATTTTATAACATTGTTTATATGCTTTCAAATGGCCATTTCAACACTTTCTCAAAGGTTTCGTGATGCCATAAAACTGTGGATGAAAATGTTGCAGAAAGACTTGACAGATGTCTGATTTCGCCTTCGTGGTAATCTTTGTTCCCTCACATGAATGCTGAGGTTTTAACTATAGTTACTTCGGATCATGCCCCTATCTTTGTTGACACTCATCTTCTGACTCCTTGTAAAGGTAAACATTTCAGGTTTGAAGCAATGTGAATGCATGAGGGAGCTTGTGACTCTACTGTTTTCAATGCCTAGAACTGCTGTTTTTTCCACTCGAGTGTTACAGCGGTTTCTACCAAGCTTCAGAGACTTAAGACCGACCTTCTCGCCTGGAACAAAATGGTGTTTGGTCATGTGCAGCATCACATCAGAAGGCTTGAAACTGAGCTTCTCAGAATCCAAAATATTGTCCTCTCTATTGACGAACCTCGGGATGCAACTATTTCTAAGGACTTAAATGAGAAGGAGATGGAAGTCAGAATGGAACTAGAAAGATGGTATGAGAGGGAAGAAATATTTTGGGCACAGAAATCTAGACAGATGTGGCTTTTGGAAGGAGATCGGAACACGGCTTATTTTCACAATGTTGTCAAGAAAAGAAGGGCTCAAAACAAAATTCACAAAATCAGAGGCTCTGATGGGGTTTGGATTGAGGATTATAATCTTCTTGAACAGGAAGCAGGCAGATATTTTGATAATATTTTTTCTGCTGATGACGTCATCCAGGTTAGTGAGGTTTATGATTGGCTGTCTAATATCAATATCCCTATGGTCTCGGATCAGTCTACTATAGAGCTCATTAAACCAGTCACTATTGAGGAAGTTAGAGAAGCTGTGTTCCAACTGAAACCGTACAAGGCCCCGGGGCCAGATGGGGTTCAAGCGGCTGTTTTTCATAGATATTGGAATTTGATGCAGAAAGATATTGTCAGCTTAGTGCAGGATTTTTTGGCTAGTAGAAGCGACTTGGCGGCGATTAATTCCACCTACCTTTCTCTGATTCCGAAAGTGGACAATCCTGAGACTTTCGAAGACTTCAGGCCCATCGGGTTATGCAATGTGGTCTACAAAATTATCTCTAAGGTTCTGGTCAATCGTATGCAGGGTCTGATGGACTCTTTGATCTCTCTGTTTCAGAATGCCTTTATCCAAGGTAAACTCATCTCTGACAATATTTTCATGGCTTCTGAACTTATGACGGTCATCCACAAAGCAAGAAAAGGCAAAATGTCTTGGGGGGCACTTAAGGTCGATATGGCTAAAGCTTATGATAGAGTTGACTGGTCTTTCTTACATGCGGTGCTTGTTCGTATGGGCTTCCCCCAAAGGTTTGTGAACTGCATCATGAATTGTGTCTCCTCCGCTTCGTTTAATCTTATCCTGAATGGACATGTTTCTTCTGAGATTGTGGTCAGAAGGGGGCTAAGGAAAGGTGAACCTCTCTCCCCCTACCTCTTTATCATCTGCATGAATGTGCTTTCTTGTCTGGTAGCAGATGTTGAGAGAAGAAATTATTGTCAAGGCATAAAGTTCGCGAGAAGAGGTCCTGAGGTCTCTCACCTCCTGTATGCTGATGATTTGAACTTGTTCTTCAGAGCTGATAATGATTCACCGCACTTTCTCAAAGGTATCCTTCATGACTTCTGTACCAGAGCGGGCTTGAGTATTAATGTTCTAAAATCTAATCTCATCCTCAGCCCCAACACTCCCAGACCGAAGAAAGCAGAGTTAGTCAGTTTGTTTGGGGTGGAGGCCACAAATAAGTTGGGTAAGTACCTGGGTGTTTTTGTTGATGACAAGCATGACCTGAAACGCAATTTTGAAGACCTTATTCATAAGATTAATAATCGGCTGGCTAGTTGGAAAAGCAAACTCCTCTCTCAAGCGGGTAGACTCACTTTGATAAAATCTGTTATTTAGTCGGATCTGGTGTATAAGCTGTCTTGCTTCAAGGCCCCTAGGAAGGTGACGGATGCCATCAATAGCACGATGACAAACTTCTTTTGGGGCTTCAACGGGGACAAGAAACGGATTCATCTCCTTAGCCGTGATGTGATCTTCAAAAAGAAGAATGAAGGTGGGCTTGGTCTTCGGGATACTAGTTTAGTGAACAAGGCACTCCTCGCTAAACACACTTGGAGAATCTTGGATAACCCGCAGTCTATGGTTGCCCGTTGGGTGCACAACAAATACATTGTTCCTTTCTCGGACTTTGACTTCAAGCCTTGCTCGTCGGCCTCTATTGTTTGGAGAGGGATTAAAGACAACGCCTCCATCATCACAGACCACCTCAAATGGAAGCTGGGCAGGGGCGATAGGGTTGATGTCAGAAGCAAATTTTGGGGTGGCCACATCTCTGGCACCCCTTCTGGTATCCTTGTCAATGACCTGATCGATCACACCTCTTATTCTTGGGATGTCGATAAAATCGGTCGGGTTTGTTCTGGGGCTGATGCTGCTAAGATTCTTACTACTGCCGGTCCGATTCGTAACATGCCGGACACGTGGGTCTGGACTCCTGTTGCCACTGGGTCGTACACTGTAGCAGCTGGTTTCAAGCTGCTTCGCCGGGTGGGCCATCCAGGTAATGGTAATAACTCCGTTTTCACCTTTCCGTGGAAGGATTTCTGGAAGTCTAAGGTTCCGCCAAGGATTCTTCTCAATGTCTGGAAGATTTACAATAATGGCATTCCTACGTTCGCCAACCTCAACAGACATCATCTTCATTGTGATATTGTTTGTCCCTTCTGTGGTGATACGGATGACTCGATCTCGCACACGTTTTTGCGCTGTAGTTTTGTCAGAGCTGTCTGGTTTGGACTGTCGTTCGCTGTTAGGAGTGAGGTTCGAGGTGGGCACTTTCAGCGATGGCTACTGGAGTGGATCCGTCGTTGGAAGAGAGACAAGGATAGATTTGATAACTCATGGATTACCATTTTGGTTGGTCTTGACAGGATTTGGAAGTGCAGGAATGACATTGTTTGGAAAGGTGGAAAGTCCTCCCGTCAACGGTAATTAGGTCTATTTTAGCTTCACTTGAGTCTTATGTTGCTGCTTATAATCAGTTTCATCTTCGTTCTGTTAGGTCATCTTTTAACTCTGCTCTTGATTTTAATTTTTCTAATCTCATTGCTTCTTCGAGTCACAATCCAATCACCCCCACCGTTGGTAGTTTGTCGGGGGATGTCTGTGATTATGATTCGTAGTTGCTCTCTTTGTACTCTGGTTCACCATTTTTGTATATATATATATATATATAAACTCTCTAATTCCATTATAAAGACTATTATTTTTATCAATAATCTATACTTTTTCATTTTAAACTGTTTTTTAACAAAATACTTTTAGATACTGGCTATAAGTTATGTAAAATACACTATTGTTTTAGTCAGTGATCTAAATTACTTTTAGATATGGTACATATAGATTTTGAGGCAACATCTTCCTAAAACCAACGAAATTAAATAATTAACCCTAAGGGTAAATTACAAAAATTGGGATATGTAATAACACATCGGGCCCTACTGTAAAAAATTAATGCCAAAATGCACAGACACGAATTTTAAGTTGGGTGCACATAACACTGAGTTTTCAATTTGTATAAATAGGACCCTTGAGTTTTCAATTAGTGCAAATAACACTCTTAATTGTCACATCAGTGAGGGTATAATAGTAATTTTATAAAAAATCTAGGTCAAAGACTTATTTTGATCGTTCAAGTTTGCTCAAAATTCTGTTTTGGTCCCTCAAGTTTTTAAAAAGTTATACACTTAGTCCCTCTCCAATTTCCATCTAATTTTTCTGTTAAATAAAAGAAAAGAATTGGTTTAAATTCCCTAAAAGTTTTATTTTTTTAATTAAGGTCCTTTCTTTATGTAATAGGACCAAAATATAAGAAAAAATAAATAAATTAGCATTTAAAACAATTTTAACACAGAAAAAGAAACCCAGCGACTTCTCCTTCTTCCATCACACCACCGTTCTTCTTGTTCTTCCTTCACCGCCAGCGATGGATGTCAAATCCCAACACCTTCTTCTTCTTCAAATTAAAGTAACAGAATCGGGGAATCGAACCACCTATCACAGATTCACATATATATGTTGGGAAATCACAGAGGGAGCGCAGCGGAAGAAATTAAAAATTTTGGACTAAAACGTAAATAAAACTAAAAGCTAACTCTGTGATTCCTTCCAGGATCCACTAACTATGTTTATACCAGATAAGAAAAGGGATGTTTACCTAGTTTCAATCGGTGACTTATCGTGTTCGCGAATTTGAGAAGTCCACTGAGTGTCCTTCCTCTACCGGTGATCCACACGAGCAGTTTGGCAGATGCCTAGGTGCTAGCCTCCTTCACTTCTTCCCAAGTGAATACGGGAACTCTATCTATGATTCTTGAATAATCAAGAACTGTTCTTGATTATCAAGATTGATTGGGAAGTACTAATATTATCAGGTGCAGGTCCAATTCTCTTTCTTCAAGAAAATCGACTCACTCTCATAATATTAGGACTAGGCGATTTTTCACTCTCTATAGATGCTCTAGGCGAAATTCTTGGTCTGACCAAGAATTGATCTGTGTTGTGAGTTATCTCTGAGATAGGCGCCTAGTGCCTCTATTTATAGTGTTCTCATTCCTAGTTTTAGGGAATCCTAATCCAATTAGGATATCTCTAAGATATGGGATATCTTTTAGATATCTCAAAATATCTTTTGATTTATAATATTAAACTTAATATTATAATTCAAAAATAAAGCCCAATTTTCGAATTTGACCTATCCAAGATCAAATCTTGGATCAAATCTTGATTTGCTCAAATCCTATTGGTTGGAATGAGTCATGAGATTTTGATTTTATAATTTAAATATTACTTTAATAATTAAATATAAAAATCGACTTTAGCCTAGACCCAAACTCTAAAATGCAAGATCAAATCTTCCATCCCAAGAAAGGGGGTAGGCGAAATTCTCATGGAGTTTTTGGAGGAATTTTATAACAACCCAAACTCCTTAGGTAGTTATAACTAATTCCTAACAATTTTGAATAAAAGAATTACCTTAATATCTTTTAATTCAAATCCTATATCTTTTCCAAAAGATATTTATCTTATCTTTATTTAATTAATAAAAACAATTTCTATTAATAAAAACAAAGATAATGAGGCGCCACCCTCATCCTTTTATTTCCCAATTTTAGTGAATTTAATAAATCAATAATTCCCTAATTTTTAGGAAACTTATTTAATTTATTTATTCACTAATATTTTAATTGTAAAACTATTTAACAATTAATTTAAATTTAAATTTGTCCAACAAATTTAAAACCTCAATCATAGATATTTATTTAAGACAAGATTTAATGTCCTAAGACATTTAACTATGTCCTAAATTGTGTCACCTAAGTGACTCACGAATTAACCCTAATTCGTGTCCCAAAAATTAGCATCTTGATCCTGCTCATGTGTGACCCAGCAGGCCTCACGTGAAGTTGGCAGCAAATCATCTTATGACTCACAAGTCGTGAGCGGACTCTAGCAAGCCATCACGACTACCCAAAACACGGGAGTTATCGCTTTAACGTTTTAACGATTTAACCTAAATACCACCTTGTCATAATTCCTATTGTCTCACGATATTTTGGTCATGGATCAGGCACGGGAATGTCATCCAAAATCCAAACCACAACTTTCTCGATTTCCTGAGTTAGTCCCAATTCCCAGCGTGGCCACGCATTTCTTGGACAGACTCATCGAGGGCGCCAGTTAAATATCTCTCATCTTAAATGAGGGACAAAATCCCATCTTGGTCAACCACATTCCTTTGCACGGTAATCAACCAAACCCGTACCTAGCCTGTATGGCTACCCTGCTACGGGTAACGTTGGACTAGGCCAAAGTTTGACAACTACAATGCCGGAATAGTCAAGACCTCAGGTCTAAGGCTATCGTGACAGGTGTACAGGAGAGGCTCGCTTATGACTAAACCCATGCAGGACTCTCCGGGTCGGTCCAGCAATTTGTAACCCTTACAAAATTGCACCATGGCTCTCGAGAAGCATCTAGTGCATGTATCTCTATACACCGAGGTCATGCTGGTCTTAGTTCATTTACGTTCCCACGTGAATGATCGACCAGGGACAGTTTTAGATTAATTATCTTATAATTAATCAAGGACGCTATCATAGTAAACACGCTAATAATATGATAACAACATAATTTATCTCTATAAATTAATCAAAAATACATATGTTCAAATAACACATAAATAAAATGATTGGCCCTAGGGCACAATCTCCATCAAACTCCCACTTGCTCTAGGGTACAATCATTAATTAAATCGTTCCTACACTTAGGTACATTCATCAATGCGTCTAATCCCCATCGACGTTACATGTCGTTCATGTACGACCCTCGCAAGAGGTTTTGTAAGAGGATCGGCAACATTATCCTCGCCTGCTACTTTACATATCTTAATATCTCCTCTATCAGCTATTTCTCTGACAAGGTGATAACGTCTGAGTATATGTTTGGTCCTTTGGTGGGACCGGGGCTCCTTAACTTGTGCAATAGCCCCACTATTGTCACAATATAAGGTAACGGGATCAGCAATGGACGGAACCACTCCAAGCTCAGTGATGAACTTCCTAATCCATACAGCCTCCTTCGCTGCATCTGATGCTGCAATGTACTCAGACTCCGTTGTAGAATCAGCAATCGTGCTCTGTTTGGAACTCTTCCAACTCACGCTGCCACCGTTCAGGAGAAACACATATCCTGACTGCGATTTAAAGTCGTCTTGATCGGTTTGGAAACTGGCGTCAGTGTAACCAGTTACACTCAACTCCTCATCAGTTCCACCGTAAACCAAGAACTCATCCTTAGTTCTTCTTAAGTACTTAAGGATGTTTTTGACAGCGGTCCAATGATCCTCTCCAGGGTCTTGTTGGAACCGGCTTGTCATGCTTAGGGCAAATGATACATCAGGTCGAGTACACAGCATGGCATACATAATGGATCCAATTGCCGAAGCATAAGGGATGCCACTCATGCGCCCTCGCTCAACAAGTGTCTTTGGACACTGTTTCTTGCTAAGGGTCAAGCCATGATTCATCGGAATGAATCCCTTCTTGGAATCTTGCATACTGAACCTTTTCAGTATCTTATCCAAGTATGTACTCTGACTCAATCCGAGAAGCCTTCGAGATCTATCTCTATAGATCTTGATGCCTAGAATATAGGCAGCTTCTCCTAAGTCCTTCATTGAGAATGATTTTCCCAACCAAGATTTCACAATCTCTAAGGTTGGAATATCATTTCCAATGAGCAATATGTCATCGACATATAGCACCAAGAACACAATTGTGCTCCCACTAACCTTCTTGTAAACACAAGGTTCATCTTCGTTTTGTGAGAAGCCAAACTCTTTAACTACCTCATCAAAACGATGATTCCAACTCCGGGATGCTTGCTTCAATCCATAAATGGATCTCTGAAGCTTGCATACCTTCTCTGGTTCCTCTGGACATACAAACCCCTCAGGTTGTGTCATGTACACATCCTCGAGCAGCCTTCCGTTAAGGAACGCTGTTTTGACATCCATCTGCCATATCTCATAGTCATAATATGCGGCTATGGCAAGGAGGATCCTAATGGACTTGGCCATTGCAACGGGCGAAAACGTTTCGTCATAGTCTATACCATGACGTTGCGTAAATCCCTTCGCAACTAGCCTCGCCTTGAAGATGCTGACATTGCCATCCATATCTGTTTTCTCTTTGAAAACCCACTTGCACCCTACGGGTTTTACCCCTTCGGGTGGAGCGACCAAGGTCCATACCTTGTTGTCGAACATAGATTGCATCTCAGCCTTCATGGCTTCAACCCATTTCTCAGAGTTGGGATCTACGATGGCCTCTTGATAGGTGGTGGGTTCACCACGCTCCATGAGCAACACATCTCTGTTTTCAGTCACGAGAAATCCGTAATATCTCTCTGGCTGAAAACGTGTCCTATCAGACCTTCGTGGTCCTTGTGTTACTGGAGGAGTTTCCACAACGTCTTGTGGTACTTCTTCAGTTTCCGTCTGTGCCTCTGATGTGCTTTGTGGATTTTGAATTTCTTTAAGATCCACTTTACTCCCACTGTTTCTTTTGGAAACTAGATCCTTCTCTAAGAAGTATCCATTTCTGACTACAAACACTTTGTTGTCAGCTGGGCAGTAAACATAGTATCCCCTTGTTTCCTTGGGGTATCCTACAAACAAGCACTTGAGGGATTTGGGAGACAGTTTATCGTTAGGCTGTTGCTTAACATAAACTTCACATCCCCAAACCTTGAGATAAGACATAATGGGTTTCTTCCCATTCCATATCTCATATGGTGTCCTCTCAACTGCTTTAGACGTAACACGGTTAAGTGTGAACGCAGCAGTTTCTAGAGCATGCCCCCAAAAGGAAGGCGGAAGATCAGCTTGACTCATCATAGATCGAACCATATCTAATAA
>QANZ01005840.1:9511-24269 GCA_003254925.1 Chamaecrista fasciculata
GGGGGGGGGGGGGCGAGAGAGAGAAAAAAAAAATTGTGAAATAAACTAAAATCCCCTAGTTATTTCTTCTTTCTTACGTTGTGGTTCTATTATAGAGAAAAAAGGTTCTTAATGCAAAAAATCAAAACTTTTAAGAGTTAAAAATCAATTTTGTCTTTTTTTTAACGGAAAAATGGATGAAAAACGTTTGAGGGACCAACTGTGTCAAATTTTGGAAAACTGAGGGACTAATATGGAACGAAAAATAATTGAGGGACCAATTTGGAACACTAAACATAACTGAAGGACCAATATGGAACGAAAAATAACTGATGGACCAATTTGAAACATTGAGCATAACTAAAGGACCAAAATAGGACTTTGGCTAAAAACAAAAAAATGGGCATTTATGATTTATCCATAATGGTTTAAACACATTTGGCTATTTATTTTTTGAGATCCCATGTAAAGAGGAAATGTGATGTCAACTGTTAAATCAAACTTTTGATACACACCATTCTGTTTAGATAAAAACAATGTTCTAGTTTGAATAATTAAACCTCCTTGCTTATGTCATACAGCTTTCATCATCAATGAAGATTAGAAGTAAATATAAGGGATTAGCTTTCCTACTAACTGTAAATCATGGTTTGATTACTACAATAATAGATACATTTATCAGCGAGTCAAAGTCAGTAAAGTATTTTATGAATTAAGTCAAGAAATATAATATACAGAGGACTTGTTTATTCATTCTTAATTATAGAAGATACAAACTTCTAAAAAAAAGTACAATAACTAAATTTGTTTTGCATTGTTAATGGTCGTTTGTCACTAGTCACTTACACTACTAATTAACGTTGTTAGAGTATGTTGTTCGATTTTTTAAAGTAAGGTTGGATAACAAGTTTATCAACTTAATCGGTTGAATAAACAATTGAATTGAATGATATAATAAATAGTAAATAATATTTATTTTAAATATAAATAATAAATAAATTTTAAACATTAGATTTACAACAATAATAAAATAGTTATAAATTGATAACTCAACACACATAATTTAGAGAAAAAAAAAATCCATTATAGAAGCTAAAAAAGAAAAGTTTTGGCTACTCTATTATGTGGCTTTTAAAAATTTTGGCTTGGTCAGTTTTTTTAGCACGTCAACGGTCGAATCCAATTTTTTCAATTTTGTTTAGTTATATATATATATATATATATATATATTGAAAACGTTTAGTTATATATTTTTAGTCTAATATGATCCAACTCTTAAATTGATTTTCAATAGTAAATTAATTCACTTTTCATAGCATAAGTAGTTGGATCGATCGGAAGGTTTGATAGACACTAAATTTATATAGATTTCGTAAATATTTTTTATATTGTTTACCAATAAAATAAATTGAGATGGAAATTTTTTTGATAATTTTTTATAGAAGAGAAAATATAAATAAATAAAGTTATGATTAAAAAAAGACAAAAGTATTGTTAATTATACTCCCTGAGGTCATTTTCAGTTAAACCTCCAACGTTTTTTTTGTTAATTATACTCCCAACGTTTCACATTTGAGTCAATTATATCCTAATCGACATTTTTTTTTGTTTTAAAGTCCTTAAGTTTCCAGCATTTAAAAATCTTCCATTCTCGCAAAATTTTTCTTTCACGCGAGTCCCTAACTAATTACAGAACAATCCAGAATGTTTTCCATCTTTAACGAACTGGTCCCTGCAATTGAGAAACTCGAAAAATCTCTCCCCTCTGTTTTTTCACAATTTCGATCCAGGCAACCACACACAAACTCGTCGGTGAGCCTCAGATAGAGAAATCGAGAAGAAATACCAATAGTTCTAGCTCTCAACATTAACACACAATCTCTGGTGGCGGTGTCGTTGTGGTCGTCGAAATTTAGGGGAGACCAAGAACTTGAGGACGACGACGAGAAGTACCATGTCGACGGAAACAAGAACAGAGTAGACGACGACGATGAAGTGTAGTGGTAATGTTTTCGGGTAAGAGAAGGAAAGTTGTTAATAGCTTCTAAGGACCTGTTTGTTAAAGATGACAAACATTCTGAATTATTATGCAATTATTTAGTGGTTGAGATATAATTGACTCAAATGTGAAATGTTAGGGGTATAATTGACAAGGAAAAAACATTTGGGGTATAACTAAAAGTGACCCCATATGTTGGGGGTAGTAGGGGTGAGCAAACCAACCCGCCAAATCGCGAGCCCGCAGAAACCAACCCAACCCGCAGCTCTGGGTTGGGTTGGTTCGGGTTCGCGGGTTGGTTTGGGTTCAAAATTCCCAACCCGCACACTTGCGGGTTGGGTTGCGGGTTCGAAGTTTCTCAACCCAACCCAACCCGCGAGCCCGCATATAATTTTTTTTTATATACATTTTTATGTATTTTTATATAAATTTTGTATGTTTTCTTATGTATTTATATCATTAATTCTTTATAAATAAGATATTTTGATTTTAAAATTTACATAATTACATATATGTATTACATTTACATATGTTATGGAATATATTTTTATTGATTTATATTTATATATATAAAATCTATGTTTTTTTTAACTTTTTTTATGTGTAAGTATTTTTATTCACTACTCACAAAAATAATATTTCTTTGTTATGAAAATTATAAAAAAAAAAATTACAAACTCAACCTGCGGGTTCAACCTAACCCAACCCGTAACTCTGCGGGTTAGGTTCGTTCGAGTTGAGTTTTAAAAATTATAAAACTCAACGCAATCCAACCCGCAGATTGATATGGGGTTGGGCTGGGATTTTCCCTCAACCCGCCCCAACCCAGCCCGCGCTTACCCCTAGGGTGTAGTAGTTTTGCTTTAAAATAATATTCTTATAAAAAATATATAAAAACCTTTATATATATTTTTATATAAAACCTCAACCATATAAATATTATATTATTAAAGAAAAATAAAGGTTCAAAAAGTAGTCTAATTGTAAGACATATTTTATTCATAGATTAAGTTGATGACTTTATATTATTAAGCTTAAGCATACATAACTAATATTACAAAAACAAATGAACTTTAGCTTTTAACTTGATATAATTGAGTCGTTTTCTATTACAAGTTTCTTTTCATATTTTACTATATGAATTGACAATTACTATTTAAAAAATCTACTTGAGTCAAGTTATATATTATTGAACCTCCCTCATCAGTTTGTCTTTATTAATTTAATTTGCTTCTTAATTAAACTTTTAAAATTTGATGTGAAGAAGCACAACGGCAGTTGAGAAGTCAGAAGGAGAAAAAATGAAAAGGAAATAAGAAGTAATATGTTGACATCGTTCTCCATCAGTCATATTTTGTTTCATTTTTACTTCATCCCACAAATATTTGGTAATTAAAATAAAATCTTGATATGTGTCGAAGATTAAAAAGTACCACCTTTTGTACTCCAAGTTCAACCATCATCAACAAACTTCATGACATTGACTCATTGCTAATCAAGTTGACCATAAACCTAAAATTCATTATTTTCTCGTTTTTCTCATTCTCAATATTTAAAAATATTTTAGCACATAAATTAGATTATAATAAAGAAGAATAGGTTGCTGGAATATATATATATATATAATAAAATTTGTTTAAAACATATATATTTATGTTATTTATAATTATCTCTCATACAAATGTTCAATTCGCTTAAAATGGTTGCTGGGAATAAGAAGGAAATATGAAGTTCCAGTCATTTTTTTTTTAAAAAAAATTTTGATATTTATTTAGCATTAATTATACATTAAAGATAGCAACACAAATTAAAGTAGTTTTATTTCTACAAGAAACATATAGTATAAAAAAAATTAAACTGATTGCAAGACACACATTTTTGTATTGTAAATAAGTACCAGAGAATCAAACGATATCTCTTATTAATTACAATAATATTTTGAGAAGAAAAGGACAGAAAATAATATTACTAATGATAATAATTACAATAGTCGATCAATTTGCATGTTTTAAACTGAAGTGCATCAAAATATTATATTTTTATAATACTTAAATTCATTTAAAACAATCATGATTTGTTTTTTAATTAAATTCTGAAAGATAAAAGTACTCTTCTTATCTTAAAGTATGAAGTCAGTTTTATTTGTACTTTTAAAAATTTTTTGAGTCAATTTTATCTCAAATCTTTTCTTTTGTGTCAATTGTACCACAAATTAGAAATACAATTGACTTAAATGTGAAACATTAAGGGTATAATTTACCTCAAAAGAGTGGTTGATTGCCGATCTGCCTCAAAACTCTGTGGGTAGGCACTAGAGTGTGATATTCGCTGTGACTTGTTGGATGTTGTGGAAGTGGAGGAACAAGAAGGTTTTCTTTGAAGATGCTGTTGTTCCTACAAACCCTGAGCAGATAATTTTTAAATGGGTTGATTGGATCATTTCTTCTAAGGAGAGTGTCATAGGAGGCTTACTCGTGATTTTGAAGAGGACGGAGCGTGTGATCAAGTGGGATCTGCCACCTAGGGGGTGGGTGAAAATCAACTCTAATGGAGCTATTCGGAAATCTACTGGCCTGGCGACTTGTGGCGGTCTTGTTAAGGATGCCAGCAGAGAGTGGAGGGGAGGATTCTCGAGGTTCTTGGAGGGGGGGTTTGTAATGTCTTGGATGTTGAAATTTGGGGGATATGCGAAGGGTTGGAGCTTGTTTGGTCGCTGGGATTCAGCAAGGTGGTGGTGAAAATTGATTCCATGATGGCGGCGAGTGACCTGCAGAAAAAATCGAAACTTTAACCTCAATGGTGGTGGTAGCTTGTACTCGTTGGCTTCTTCGTTGTTGAACAGGGATTGGGATGCGTAGGTTTGTCATGTCCTGCGAAGTGGTAATCAAGCCGCTGACTTATTGGTTGGATTGGGCTTTGATTTAGATCGGGTGAAGAATTGTTGGACTAGTCCTCCTGAGGCTCTAAGCCTTATGCTGTGTGAGGATAGGGCGGGTTTGGAGCTGCCTGGGTGTGGGTAGCTTTTTGTCTTTTGTTTGTTTGGCCGTAAGGCCCCTTTCACTTACAAAAAAAAAAGTGAAACTGATCTCATATTTTGAGGGTACCAAGAATACTTTTGCCTATTTTGAACTAATGTAAGAATTAATGAAGCCAACAAAAGTTAATCCATTAGTAAAGCATTGACTCATAACTCACAAAATCATGAGTTCCATTCTCACTGCTAATGTGAGAGTCTTATTGGTCGGAGATTTGTAAGTACTTATATAAGCACTCATAGAGCCTGGAGGCATGTCTTGATTTTGATGAGCCTCAAAATTTAACTCACCTAAACTTTCATTAAAAAAAAAAGAATTAATAAAAAATATTTTAAGTTTAATAAACTGAAGATTAGAAAATCCCAAAATTATTTATAATAATAATAATAATAATAATAAGGACAATTACAATAATGCCAATGGAGGATAATTAATAGGGGAAATTAAAATTTAATTAAAGACATAAATAAAGTTGTTATGTTTACTCACTCACCCAACTTTGGGTTTTTAGTCTTGACTTTCAAACAAGTAATGATGTACATCACCTGAAAATTATCTATCTGATCTGATACTGATACATCACCTGAAACCCCTTTCTCAACTATTTTTTGTATTGTCAACTAAGCATTCTCAAAAGAATCCTCTACTTCCATACATATATATATATTGCTACTCAAAATAAATAAATAATATAATTCTGTAGTACCACTCAAATAATAGCTTAATATAATATTAATATAATGAACACCTTAACTGATAAATTAATCTCACAATTACATACGTTGTTGACTTTTATATATAAAAAAAACACCACTTACTGTGTATGAAAACAATTTAATTATCATACAAATATAAGAGTTCAAAATTTCCTTATATATTATATAAATATGTTATTCAAGAAATATATAAAAAAAAAATATTGTATATATGAATATCATATAATGGAACATAGTGTGTGGCTCAATCGGGTATAACCACTTTCTAGGTTAATGCATAGTTTGTTTGTTTTGTTTTTTTTTTTTTATGGAAATGCTACCAATTTCATTAATGAGAAGAATCGGCTATAAGAATAGCAACAAGAGCATCAGGAGGGCTATCAAGCCAATCTTGTAAATCAGAAATAGGACAAAGAGACTTGGCAAGCGTATGAGCTGCCTTATTACAAGTTTACAACACCTTCTTTTCCAAACTAAATCAAAAAAATCAAACTGATGACTAATAAAGAAAAGATTGTTCATAATAGAATCAAAGTTTGAGAGATCTCTGACAGTTGCATGTACATAAGAACAAACCTTCAAAGAATCACCCTCAAGAATGATCTTCTTACACCCGAAACGGAGAGCCATATTTGCACCAAGAATACCTGCCATTGCTTCCACCTGATCAGGTGGAATGTTAGCAGAAATTCTCTTTGAAACAACACCTAACATAGCCCCACGATGATCTCTGATTATGCATCCAAGGCCCCCTGATCCGTCCTCAAGAATAGCGCCATCAAAATTCACCTTGAAATAACCTCGTGGGGGAGGTTCCCAAACTGAAGCGTTGATATCAGAATGTACATTATTCACTGGATTCACAGTCAATTCATCATTGAGTCTTTTACATGACTCGATCAAAGAGGAACCTGTCGCTGCTCTGAAATTTGGGTCATGGAGGATGTTATTTCTTCTCTCCCACATCTTATACAATATAATTGTAAAGAAATTAAAATCAGTTTTACTCCACCAAGTTAGAGCAATTGCCAGCCAACTAATGAAGGGCATATCATGATCAAACTCCTGAACAAAAGGTAAACCAGAAGCAATCCAAAGAGAATGAATTAATTTGCAAGAAAGCAAAGCATGAAGGCAACTCTCAGGATCCTCATTGCAAGAGGGGCAAGTATCCTCAACATCCAACCCCCTATGATTGAGGGCCTCAAAAGTGGGAAGAATATTTCTACAACATCTCCAAAGAAAAACTTTGTATTTTGGGGGAAGATCATTTTTCCACACAGCATTCCAGACAAGCCCAAAGTCATCCAAACAGTAAGAGGAAGAGTTATAATTCAAAACATCAGCAGTAACAAAACCATTCATCTCTCTAAAAACCTTATAACCACTTTTCACAGTATAATGACCATTAGACGACATAGACCAGAACCATGAATCAGGGCGAGGATTAACAGGTAGGGGAATATCACAAATAGCATTTGCAATAGTATCATTGAAGATAGAGAAAATGAGAAATCTTCTCCATCTAAAACTATTGGGATCAATCAACTCGCATACTTTGGAATCCACATGAATTTCATATTCAATAGAAAAATTCACAGGAGAAGAAAAACCTGGGATCCAATTATCATCATTAATTTTGATTGAAACCCCATCCCCAACACGCCTCCTCATCCCCAATTTGAGGATATCCATACCTGCCACAATGCTTCTCCAGGTAAGGCTAGGTCTATGACCCAATTTGGCTTCCATAAAATCAGAATGACGGTAATAACGAGCTTTTAGAATTTTACTAACCAGAGAGTTTGGTTCAGAAGCCAACCTCCATCCTTGCTTTGCTAAAAGAGCCAGATTGAAGTGATGAAGGTCTTTAAATCCCATGCCCCCAATACATTTCGGCTTCGTCATCTTCTCCCACTTCAACCAATGAATCTTGGGGTTATCACCATCATTTCCCCACCAAAACTTTGCCATGAGCATACTAATGTGGTGTACGAGGTTATTCGGGAGTAAAAAACAACTCATTGAATAATTAGGAATGCTTTGAACTACCGCCTTCAAGAGGATTTCCTTACCTGCCTTTGTAAGGAGCTTGCTTTTCCATCCACTAATTCTTTTTCATACTCGATCTGCAATGGATTTAAAGGCTTCATTCTTGTTTCTGCCCACTTGGGTTGGAAGACCCAAGTATCTTTCACTTAAAGCAACAATGCGAATCTGAAGGATATTGGTGATACTACTCTTCACAACACTCTCAGTATTAGGTGTAAAGTAGATAGCAGACTTATCTCTATTTATCTTCTGACCAGAACAACCCTCATAGATATCAAGAATATGCATGAGATGGTTTGCATTAACAACATTTGCTCCACAAAAAAGAAGGCTATCATCTGTAAAGAACAAATGATTGATTCTTGGGGCTGTATTAGCAACTCTAACACCTCTGATATGGTTATTTTCTTCTGCGTGTTGTAAGAGAGAGCTAAAGCTTTCAGAACAAATAAGAAAAAGATAGGGTGACAAAGGATCACCTTGTCTCAGTCCTCTACCTGGTATAAATTTATCAGTATCTTCACCATTAACTGAAACTGCAAAGGAGACCGATTTGATACACCCCATGATCAACTGGATCCATTTAGAGTCAAATCCCAAAGAACACATCATCTGCTCGAGGAAATGCCATTCAACCCTATCATAGGCCTTGCTCATGTCCAACTTGAAAGCCATGGAACCATTTCTCCCATAGCGCTTATTCTTAAGAGTATGCATCAACTCGTATGCAATCAACACATTATCAGTTATTTGGCGATTGGGCACAAAAGCGCTTTGGAACTCTGAGATTACCTTAGGGAGAATGGATTTTAGTCGGTTGGCAAGGACTTTAGCTATTAGTTTGTATGCAACATTGCATAAACTAATAGGCCTATACTGGGAAAGAGACATAGGGTCATTGGTCTTCGGAATTAAAATGATTCTGGTGTGGTTGAGATCCTTCTGCATGGTCCCACTATCGAAAAAATTTCTCACCAAAGTATTTATCTCACTGCATAATAATTCCCAATTTCTTTGATAGAAGCTAGCTGGGAAGCCATCAGGTCCCGGGGCCTTAGAAGGACCCATTTGGAACATAGCACTCTTCACTTCCTCTTCCGATATTGGCGCAAGAAGCATATCATTCATTTCCTGAGTAACCTTAGGCTGAATATTACTAGTTATATATAAGTTGCAGTTAGTAGGGAACACACATAAAAATTGATAAACCTCATTCAAAAGTTAAAATTACTAACCGATCGTCACCATCTTGATTATACAATAAACGTCTAATTAAGGAGGTTATATATATATCATTTTCAGTTTTGGCCAAAAAAAATATATATATAATTTTCAGTTTCACTTCACAAATACAAATTAGATCGAATCCCATTATCTGATCTTTACAATTAACTTTATGTGACATGCAAGGTATCATGAGATATAATTAATCTCGTGTTTTCTACTACTATCTATCTAGCTAGTTAATTACATGTCTTAATTTCCAAGAATGCATGCCTCCCTATAGATATATAATTAATTAATATATATTATTTTGAGTTATCATCGATATCAGTTCTTATCACTCACCTAACCTTGAACGACGTCGTATGGTTTGGTGTTTAAGCCTTTATATAAGAGTGCGTTGAGTGGATGCATGTAAACTAATAAACACATATCTAATTTATTAATTAGTAAGAGACGAATATGAATTATTATTATTCTTGCAATTTCTGGGTTCGATCACTCCTTCTTCTTCTCCTATCTTGCATTCTTCTTCCACCCTTTGTTGAGTGCAGAGTTAGACACTACAAATTCCACGTAAGTTTATATATATATATCAATTATCAAAATTCCACGTTTTTGCAGAATAAATATATATATATATATATCCACGTACAATATCTGAATAAAATGTTGATGCAGTTTCTCTAATTTGTGTTGAGTTCACTTCAGTAGGAGTATCCCTTGAAAAGGATTAGAGTAAACTAACACCATCCGTCTTTAAAAAGATCACCGAATTGATGATTCGATCTTTAAAAATTTAAATTACATAATTCAGTTCTTGAGAATCGAACAATATATTCATTAATCATTAAAAAAATCAAACAGTATGCTCTTTAATTAGTTCATGAAAAGGATTTATTAATAAGTATATTATGATTCTTTCCGATACTAAACTGTGTATTTCAATATTTAAGGACCAAATTGTTAATTCAATAATCTTTCATAAATAGAATTGTAAGTTCAATCAAAAGATTATGCGAGAACTGCTATGGCTATACATGCAGATCCAATAACCAGAGAGTTTTGCCATTGATTTTGTTTTCTTTTCTTTTATAGTTGAGCAATATCATCATCAGTGTACAATGTTGACTATAATAATTAAGAGTCCTATATATAATGTTTTATTATTGATATTTATCATTAATTTTCTTCGATGAGATTATGACATGCATGAGGAATATATATATAAATGTATGGTTTTTTAGGTGGTGACAAAGAACACAACGAGGTTATGTTCAAGCAAAGCTATTGTGACGATTAATGGAAAGTTTCCAGGACCCACACTTTACGCAAGAGAAGATGATACAGTTATTGTCAAAGTCGTCAATCAAGTTCAACACAACGTTTCTATCCACTGGTACTAATTAATCACACTCTCAATCATCTATCTCTTCATTTTCATCCATTTCTTAATTACAAAATTTCACCTTATACATATACAATTTTATTTTTTGTAACAAATATTCAAATTAGTATGTTATGTTGAACTCATATTTCCAATTTGGTTTATTATATGTGTTTTATTTGTTTCAATCTAGCCTCACATCTTTCACAGGCATTTCAAATTGATCCTAACTATCGATAAATTAATTGGGTTAATGAGAATTGTTTGAAATACTGAGGTGGCAAAACATTTTGCCACACACATTGTTCGATCTCTATCTGTGTCATGTTTTGCCAACTCAGCATTTTTGTCACCTCATTTTTTTATCGCAATCAGCGAACGTTATCGAAATTAGGTTTTTGATCAATTTGAAATATTTGTGAAAAATGTACGAATTTTAAAACAAATGAAACATAATAAACTAGATTACAGTGTCGCCCAAATTAAATAATCAATTTGAATATTCGATCAAAATTATTATATAAGGTACTAAATATGATTATCTAAAGGTGATAGCAAAAATATAAAGAATCTTATTAATTTTTTTAGTCATACATTGAAAATTACAATATTTGTCAGGCATGGCATCCGACAACTGCGAACCGGTTGGGCCGACGGACCGGCGTACATCACGCAGTGCCCGATTGAACCGGGGCAAACTTATGTGTACAAATTCACCATAACAGGGCAAAGAGGAACACTTCTATGGCATGCACATGTGAATTGGCTTAGGGCAACAGTGCATGGTGCCCTAGTGATATTGCCAAAGCGTGGGGTGCCTTATCCCTTTCCAAAACCACATGATGAATTGGTTCTTGTGTTAGGTATATATATATATGTACTACTTGAGCCTTCAATAAGGTCAAATTGTAAATTTAGTCTTATATTTTTTGCTTAATTGTTAGTTTGGTCCTATATCTTATGTTGTTGCAAATTTGATCCAATATTTACGAGTCTATTACAGAATTGGTCCTATATTTGGAAAAAGTGTAGAAGTGGTCTCATATTTTTTCAAAAAGATCAGCTGTTAATTGATCTTTTTGCAAATATATGGAATCAATTCTACAATTTTACCAAAATATATGAAATTAAAAATGATATGGGACCAAATTGGGACCTGTCACAAAGATATGAGATCAAAAGTGCAACAAAAAAAGATACAAGACCAAATTAGTAATTCAGCAAAAGATATGAGACCAAATTTGTACTTTGACCCTCCAATAATAATAATTGTACTCTTAATCACCTTAATTAATTCCAATATTAGTCATCAAGACGGGTGTAAACAATAATTAATATTGGAATAATGCAAATTGAGATTTGAATTAACTAATTAAATGTTGTTGTTATGTATTTGTAGGAGAATGGTGGAAATCTGATACCGAAGCTGTCATCAATGAAGCTCTAAAGTCAGGATTGGCACCTAATGTCTCTGATGCTCACACCATTAATGGCCTTCCGGGGACTGTAGCCAACTGCTCTACACAGGGTATATATTTATATGGAGTAAACTAACAATGTGGTCCCTAAAAGATCACTGAATTAACAATCCAGTTATTGAAAGATTAAAATACACAATTTAGTCTTTGAAAGATTAAAACAATATACTTATTAATCTTTTTTTATGGACTAGATAGTACATCATTGTAATTTTTCAGCTTCAGGGATTAAAAAAGTATATCATTTTAATCTTCCAAGGACTAAACTGTGTATATCAATCTTTCAGAGACCAAGTTGTCAACTCGGTGATCATTCAAGAACCAAATTGTTAATTTACTCTATTTTTTTTTATATTTAGAGAAATTATTAATTCAAAGATTTGACTTATATCATTATATAAAACTGCAATGACATGAGAGTTTAAAATATATTTAAAGATATGAGAAAAACCAATATAATGTAGTTACTTAGTACATATCACCTATGTAGGATTGAAAGGATCTTGCTAATTTTTTTATCACTAAGGTATTATTTATTTATTCATCTTATGATTTAAGTAAAGATTATATATATAGAGAATCTTTAAATTTATCTCTAAATTATAGTTTTATTCTTAAATATTGAAAAGAGTAAACTAATAATTTAATTCTTGAAATATCATTTAACTGACTACTAGTCTTTAAAAGATTAAAATACACTCCATAAAAATCAAAACAATATTCTTTAATATAATATTTTTGACGGACTAAATAGAATATTATTTTAATCTTTCAAAGACTAAAAAATATATTATTTTAATAATTCCAAAAATTAAACTACGTGCTTCAATTTTTTAAAAACTGAGTTATCACCAATCAAATTAGTAATTTATTCTATTAAAATTATATTTTTTTAATTCTTATTTTTTCATGAAGATAAAATTATTTAGTTTTCACAAATAATGTTTATAAAATAATTAGGATCTAACAAAATCTAGAGACTAACTTAGAACTTCAAAATAAATTTAAGGACTAAAGAGTATATTTGCTCTAATCTAATGTCTTCTTCTTTTCGGACAAAAGTGTACTTTTGGTCCAATAACTTTTGTTAATGTCTTAATTTGGTCTTATAATTTTTTTTATTGCACTTTTAATCACATATCTTTTACTCAAGTTGCATATTTGACGCTATATCTTTGAGTCATGTTGTAGAATTGGTCATATATCTTTTAGTCAGGTTGCAGAATTGGTTCTATATCTTTGTGTCAGATGTAGAATTAGTCTGATATCTTCGAATCAAGTGGACTGATGGTAAAACATTTTGCAAAGATATTAGATCAATACAAAAGATATGAGACTAAAAGTGATACGTTACCAAATCTGTAACTTTTTACAAAGATAGGAGACTAAAATTGAAAAATAAAAAATGATATGACCAATTTGAGAGCGGAGAAAAATTATAGGAAGAAAAGTGTGGGTGAGGAAAGTAACTAAAAAGTGAGAATTGAAGACTAAAGATCTTACTCTGTTTGACGATACAGATGTGTTCAATCTTGGCGTAGAAAGTGGGAAGATATATTTGGTAAGAATCATCAACGCTGCACTCAATGAAGAACTGTTCTTCAAGATCGCCGATCACAATCTCACCGTCGTCGAAGTCGACGCCACTTACGTCAAGCCCTTCCAAATCGACACCATCGTCATCGCTCCCGGCCAAACCACCGCCGTCCTCCTCGCCGCCGACCAAAACCCCGCCGTCAAATACCTCCTCGCCGCCTCTCCCTTCATGGACGCTCCCGTCGCCGTCGACAACGCCACCGCCACCGCCACCCTCCACTACTCCGCCGCCACCACGACGGTCGTCCTCACCTCTCCGCCTCCCAAAAACGCAACCAAAATCGCGAATCGCTTCATCGATTCCCTAAAATCCCTAAATTCCCCAAAATACCCCGCTAGGGTTCCGGCGAAAATCGACCACTCCCTGTTCTTCACGGTGGGATTAGGAGTGAATCCGTGCCCGTCGTGCACGGCGGCGAACGGGAGCAGAGTGGTGGCGGCGGTGAACAACGTGACGTTCGTGATGCCGACGACGGCGTTGCTTGAGGCACATTATTTCAACATAAAAGGGGTTTTTACGGATGATTTTCCGGCGAATCCGGTTCAGCGGTTTAATTTCTCAGGGAGTGGGCCGAAGAATCTGGCGACGGAGAATGGAACTAGGGTTTATAGATTGGCGTATAATGCGACGGTTGAGGTGGTGATGCAAGATACCGGAATAATTGCGCCGGAAAATCATCCGGTTCATCTTCACGGGTTCAATTTCTTTGTGGTGGGAAGGGGTGTAGGGAATTATGACCCGGAGAAAGATAATGACAAGTTTAACCTTGTGGATCCTGTGGAGAGGAACACTGTGGGTGTGCCATCTGGTGGATGGACTGCCATTAGATTTCGAGCTGACAATCCAGGTAACTAACGAATAATTCTACTTCTTCCTTTTTTTTCATAATATTACTAATATTAGGGTCAAAAACTAACAGTGGAACTAAATGCAAAAGAGTAAAAGTGGATGGGAAAGAGTCAAAGATTAACGGTGAAATTTTTTGAAAATTTGAGAGATTAAAACACAACTTTGAACAAGCATGAAGGACAAAATAGAACGAGAAAACTTGAGGGACCAAAACGGAACCTTGTACAGACATGAGGGACCAAAACAAAACTTTAAGCAAACATAGGAGACCAAAATAAAACTTTGGCCTAATAATAATAATGACAAAATTTAAGTAAAATTAGTTATAAAGTTCTCCCATTAATATATGATAAAATTTATATGTATCACCAATAAAAGAATAAGAATGTAGTTAAAAATTGTAATTGGAAGACAAAATATATATATATATATATATAAAACT
>QANZ01005843.1:0-12236 GCA_003254925.1 Chamaecrista fasciculata
GTTCCCACGTGAATGATCGACCAGGGACAGTTTTAGATTAATTATTTTTTAATCAATCAAGGACGCTATCATAGTAAACACGCTAATAATATGATAACAACATAATTTATCTCTATAAATTAATCAAAAACTATATATGTTCAAATAACACATAAATAAAATGATTGGCCCTAGGGCACAATCTCCATCATATATCACTATCAGAACATCAGTGGGGACCCAGTCCCATTTGGTGTCTTTCCTGTCTCCACAGGGTGACCACATAGCATACCTCAGACACTAGTTTTACGGTTCGCGTCTCCACGCGACCAACCCTATGTTGTAGAATCAGCAATCATACTCTGCTTGGAACCTTTCCAACTCACGATGCCACCGTTCAGGAGAAACACATATCCAGACTGTGATTTAAAATTATCTTGGTAGGTTTGAAAAATGGGCATCCGTGTAACCAATCACACATCAATTCCACCATAAACCAAGAATTTATCCTTAGTCCTTCTCAAGTTCTTAAGGATGTTTAGGACAGCGGTCCAATGATCCTCACCAGGGTCTTGTTGGAACTGGCTCGTCATGCTCAGGGCAAACGACACATCTGTGTTGGAGATTGTGCCCTAGGGCCAATCAATGTTGTATATGTTTTGAACATATGAATTAATTTATAGAGATAAATTAATGTGTTATCATATTATTAGCATGTTTACTATGATAGCGTCCTTGATTAATTATGTGATAGTTAATCTAAATCAGTCCCTGGTCGATTGCTTTCGTGGGAGCGAAAATGAACTAAGACCAGCATGACCTCGGTGCATAGAGATGAATGCACTAGATGCTGGAACTTGAGTCATTGTGCAATTATGTAAAGGGTTACAAGTTGCTGGACTGACCCGGAGAGTCCTGCATGGGTTTAGTCATCAGCTTGCCTCTCCTGTACGCCTGTCACGACGCCTTAGACCTGAGGTCATCATTATTCCGGTGTTGCAGTTGTCAGACTTTGGCGTAGTCTAACGTTGCCCGTAGCAGGGTAGCCATAAGGGCTAGGTACGGGTTTGGTTGATTGTCGTGCTGAGGAATGTGGATTGACCAAGATGGGATTTTGTCCCTCATTAAATGGGAGATATCTAACTGGCGCCCTCGATGAGTCTGTCCAATGAAAGGAGTGGCCACTCAGTATATTGGGACTTACTCAAGAAGATCGAGAAAGTTGTGGTTTGGATTATGGATGACTTTCCTGCGCCTAATCCATGACCAAGATATCGTAGGACAATAGGGTCTATGACAAGGAGGTACTAAGGTTAAGTCGGTTTTGGTAAAAACGATAACTCGCGTGTTTTGGGTAGTCGTGATGGCTTGCTAGAGTCCGCTCACGACTTGTAAGTCATAGAGATGGCTTGCTGCCAACTTCACGTGAGGCCTGCTGGGTCACACACGAGCAGGACCTGGACATTGCTTAAAGGGACACAAATTAGAGTTAATTCGTGAGTCACTCCGGTGACACAATTTAAGACATAACAAAATGTCTAGGACATTAAGTCTTGTCTTAAATAAGATTTATGGTTGAGATATTTAAATTGGTGGGACAAGTTTAAATATAATAATTGTTAAATAGTTAATGGGATTAATTATTTACAATTATAATATTAGGGAAAATAAATCACATAAGGTTCCTAAAAGTTAGGAGATTATTGATTTATTAAATTCTCTAATATTAGGTTAAATGAATTGAGGGTGGCGCCTCATTATATGACTTTAGATTAATAAAATTGTTTTATTAATTAAGTCATGAGTTTGAATTCAAAAGATTTGATGGAGATTTCAAAAGATTTGAATCAAAGATATTAGGGTAATATCTTAACTCATAATCTTTGGAAGATCATGACTTCCTAAGAGTTAGGAATGTTTTTGATTTATAAAATTCCAAAGAAAAATTATGGCATATGGCGCATTGCACTAGTGGGTCCCAAGGGAAGATTTGATCTTCCATTTGATCCCCAAAGATTACGATTCGAATTTGAATTAAAATATTAAGGTAATATTTTAATTGGAAATTCAATTCATGAAGTCATGATATTATGATTTTAGAATTATAATAATGCTCTAATTTTAATTAAAACCCAAGGGGGCTAGGCGACTTGACACACAACACAATTCATTTGTGAAATTTTATTTCTCTACCCTAGAGAGAGAAGAGAGCAAGTCGCCACCTTCAAAACCTAGAGAGAGAAATTCTTCTTCTTCTCCAAGAGTGAGTGAGAGGTCCAGTTTCTCCAGAGCTAGGGTTTTGAGAGAATTAACAAGAAAGAGTTCTTGTTTTGCGCCACCATCCTTTAGAGATTCAAGAAGGTGTTCTTGAGTCCTAGAGCCATAGATCGAGTCCCTGGTTCTTTTGGAGAAAAGAACCGAAGGCTAGCACCTTGGTGCCCGAAAAACTGTTCGTGTGGATCACCGGCGGAGGAAGGACGCGACACGTGGACTTCTAGCAAACGCCCCGTACAACCAAACCGATTGGAACTCGTGAGGTATACCACTATCTTAAAAGGTTTTAAATTCAACTAGCGGATCCGTTCAGGAAATCTCGGGCTTGGCGCTTTAACCTTTAATTTTTACACTTAGCTTCCGCTGCGCTTTGCGTCTTGATTTCCCAACAATCTGGTCAAGTACATAACATGGCATACATGATGGATCCTATTGCCGAAGCATAAGGGATGCGACTCATGCACCCTCGCACATCAAGTGTCTTGGGACACTGTTTCTTGCTAAGGACTAAACCATGATTCATCGGTATGAATCCCTTCTTGGAGTCTTGCATAGTGAACCGTTTCAGAACCTTATCCAAGTATGTACTCAGACTCAATCCAAGAAGCCTTCGAGATCTATCTCTATAGATCTTGGTGCCTTGAATGTAGGCAGCTTCTCCTAAGTCCTTCATTGACAATGATTTTCCCAACCAAGATTTCATAATCTCCAAGGTAGGAATGTCATTTCCAATGAGCAATATGTCATCGACATAAAGCACCAAGAACACAATCGTGCTCCCACTAACCTTCTTGTAAACACAAGGCTCAACAAGGTTTTGTAAGAAGCCAAAAAACTTTGACTACCTCATCAAAATGATGATAATAGCTTCTTGATAGATGGTAGGCTCACCACACTCCATGAGCAACACATCCTTGTTCTTAGTCATCAAAAATCCATATCTTTGAGGTTCAGAACGTGTTCTATCAGACCTTCGTGGTCCTTGTGATACTAGAGGAGCTTCCGCAACGTCTTGTGGCTCTTCTCTAGCTTCCGTCTGCGCCTCTAAAGTGTCTTGTGGATCTTGAATCTCTTCAAGATCTATCTTACTCCCACTGTTTCTTTTGGAAACAGAAATCCTTTTCTTAAAGGAATCCACTTCTGACTACAAACACTTTATTGTCAGATGGGTAGTAGACATAATACCCCCTTGTTTCCTTGGGGTATCCCACAAACAAATATTTGAGGAATTTGGGAGATAGTTTATTGTTAGGTTGTTGCTTAACATAAACTTCACGTCCCCAAACCTTGAGGTAAGACAAACTGGGCCTCTTCCCAGTCCATATCTCATATGGTGTCTTCTCAATTGCCTTAGACGGAATACGGTTAAGTGTGAAACTATCAGTTTCTAGAGCATGCCGCTAAGGATGGCAGAAGATCGACTTGACTCATCATAGATTGAACCGTATCTAATAGAGTTCGATTCCTCCTCTCAGAAACACCCTTCCACTGTGGGGTTCCAGGAGGGGTAAGTTGTGAGACTATCCCACAACTTCTAAGATGATCAACAAGTTCTTGACTCAAATACTCGCCTCGTCGATCAGATCGTTGGACTTTGATTTTCTTGTCAAGTTGCTTCTCAACTTCACTTTGAAATCTCTTGAACATTTCAAAAGACTCTGACTTTTGCTCCATTAGGTAGACATAGCCAAACCTAGTGAAGTCGTCAGTGAACGTAATAAAGTATGAGTAACCCCCTCTAGCTTGAGTACTCATGGGTCCACATACATCACTATGTATGATTTCTAATAAGTCTGGTGCCCTCTCACCGTGGCCAGTGAAGGGCACCTTTGTCATCTTTCCAAGTAGACATGATTCGCAAGCATCATATGATTCAAAAATCAAATGAGCTTAGAAGTCCATCCTTGTGGAGCTTCTCTAGGCGTTTCTCGTTTATATGGCCTAAACGACAATGCCAAAGGTATGTAGGATTTGATTCGTTAATCTTAATCCTTTTCGTATCTATGTCATAGATATTGTAATTGTGTTGTCTCTCTAATTTCAAGACGTAATGATTATCTTGCAAATCACCATAAGCAAATAAACATCATCTTTATGAATTGAACACCATTCTTTACCGTTTACACATGTAAAACCTTCCTTATCCAAATAAGAAAGAGGAACAATGTTTGAACTTAAAGAAGGTACATAATAACAATAAAACAAACCCAGAGGGCAAAACAAGCTCGTATGTTCCCACAGCAATAGCAGCAACCCTTGCTCCATTGTCTACATGTAGGTCCATCTCGCTTTTGTCCAGCTGTCTACTGTCTCTAAGACCCTGCACATTTGTACAAATGTGAGAACCACATGCTGTATCTAATACCCAAGTGGTTTGTGTAGAAAAAGAACATTTATAACAAAGATACCTGAAGTAGAAGCCTCACAGATCTTCTTCTTCTTTGATCTTCCCAATACAATTTTCATTTTCTCGTCCAATGTCCTGGCTTTTGGGAGAAAAAGCAAATCGCATCCTCTGAAGGCCTTGCCTTCTTGGCAGGTTGTAGGTTAGGCTTGTCCACTGGCTTGGTCTCACCAAACAAGGACGGTTCGCCCATCCTCTTTCCTTTGCCCTTCCCCTTCCTTTGGTCCTTCTGAACCATCAAGCCTATTGCAAGTGCCCTTTTCATGGATGCCTCAGCAGCCTTGAGCATCTCATGCAGCTCAGAAATTGATTTCTCCATTCCACTCATATTAAAGTTCATGACAAACCTGTTGGGAATCCTAGGCGCCTAAGACAGCGGAAGCAAAAATAAAATTAAAATAAAACGCCTAGGTCCTATGATTCCCGAACGGATCCGCTAGTAGAATTTAAAACTTTTGGTTAGTGTTATACCTCAGAGTTTCAAAACGATGGTTGAACGGGGCGAGTTCCACGGAGTCCACTCCCAGAGTACTCCCTCTGCCAGTAATCCACACGAACAGTTTCTTTGAACACCGAGGTGCTAGCCTCCAATTCTTTTCCCAAAAGAATCCGGGACCAATCTACAGACCTCTGACTTCAAGAACTCCTTCTTGAAACAGCAATTGAGGTGGCGCTAAGAAGAATCCCCCCACAAGAACTCCTTCTTGCCAATTCTTCTCTCAAAACCCTAATTTTAGAGTTAAAGTCGAAATTCTCTAACTCTTAGAGAAAGTCGACTTTCTCTATGTGTGTGTGCAAAGGAGTATTTTCTCTCTCTAACTCTTAGGAGGAAAATCAAACTAGGGTTTGTATGTTGTGCTTCTTGGGAAACTCGACTTGTCCATTTAAATAAGGAGAAAATTTGGTGATTTAAATATTCCTAAAATAAAGATATTCTGATAATATAATTATTTTAGGACTTGAATTTATAATTATAATATTACTCTAATATTATATTTAAATTCAAAATGCAATCTTGGAGAATCAAATTGAGAGATCAAATCTCCCAATGGGACCCACCAAGATGGCACCTAACCCCTCCCAATTATCCTTGGAATTTTATTAATCAAAAACTTCCTTATTTTTGATTCACCAAAGATTCTGAGAGAAGATCTTCACCAAATCTTTTGAATTCAAATATTTTGAAATCTCCATCAAATCTTTTGAATTCAAATATTATTTGAATTAATAAAACAATTTTATTTATCCAAATAATATCCCATAGAGGCGCCACCCTCTCTAATTATTGAGGAATTTTATAATTCAATATCTTCCTAACTCTTAGGAACATTATCTGAATTATTTTCCTAATATTTAAATTGTCAATAATTAATCTCATTAATTATATAAACAATAATTTATATTTAAATTTGTCTCACAAATCTAAATATGTCATCTGTAGATCAATTAAGACAAGACATAATGTCCCAGACATTTCCTCTGTGTCTTAAATCGTGTCACTCGCGTGACCCACGAATTAACCCTAATTCGTGTCCCATTCAAATGGTGTTCAGTTCCTGCTCGTGTGTGACCCAGCAGGCCCCACGTGAAATTGGCAGCAGGGCATCCCCATGACCTACAAGTGGTGAGCGGACTCTAGCAAGCCATAACAACTACCCAAAACACGTGAGTTATCGTTTTTCACTAAAACGACTTAACCTCAGTACCTCCGTGTCAGGGATCCGATTGTCCTACAATATCTTGGTCATGGACTAGGCACAGGAATGTCATCCATAATCCAAACCACAACTTTCTCGATTCCTTGAGTAAGTCCCAAATCCCAGCGTGGCCACGCATTTTCCTGGACAGACTCATCGAGGGCGCCAGTTAGATGTCTCTCATCTAATGAGGGACAAAATCCCATTTTGGCCAATCCACATTCCACAGCAATGCAATCAACCAGACCCGTACTCAGCCCGTATAACTACCCTGTTACGGGCAGCGTTAGACTAAGCCAAAGACTGACAACTGCAGCGCCTGAATAATGATTGACCTCAGGTCAAAGGCATCGTTACAGGCGTACTAGGAGAGGCAAGCTGATGACTATACCCATGCATGACTCTCCGGGTCAGTCCAGCAACTCGTAACCACCTTACGTAATTGCACCATGACTCTCGTCCCAGCATCTGGTGCGTGCATCTCATGCACCGAGGTCATGCTGGTCTTAGTTCATTTTTGTTCCCACAAAAATAATCGACCAGGGACAAGTTTAGATTAATTATCTCATAATTAATCATGGATGTTATCATAGTAAACATGCTAATAATATGACAACACATTAATTTATCTTCCATAAATTAATAATATGTTCATAACACATTTAACATAAAATATGATTGGCCCCTAGGGCACAATCTCCAACAGACTCCCACTTGCACTAGGGTACAATCATTAATCTAGTTCTTCCTACTCTAGGTTCACTGATTAATGTGTCTAATCCCCATCGACGATACATGGCATTCATGTATGACCCTTGCAAGAGGTTTAGTCAGAGGATCAGCAACGTTGTCCTCACCTGCTACCTTGCATATCTTTACATCACCTCTGTCAATCATCTCCCTGACAAGGTGAAAATTTCTGAGTATATGTTTGGTCCTCTGGTGGGACCGTGGCTCCTTGGCTTGTGCAATAGCGCCACTATTGTCACAATACAGGGTTACGGGATCAGAAATGGTCGGAACCACCCCAAGCTCGGAGATGAACTTTCTAATCCACACAGCCTCCTTTGCCGCATCCGATGCTGCAATATACTCGGACTCCGTTGTAGAATCAGCAATCGTGCTTTGCTTGGAACTCTTCCAGCTCACGCTGCCACCGTTCAGGAGAAACACATATCCTGACTGCGATTTAAAGTCATCTTGGTCGGTTTGGAAACTAGCATCTGTGTAACCTCTTACGCAGAGCTCCTCATCAGTTCCACCGTACACCAAGAACTCATCCTTAGTCCTTCTCAAGTACTTAAGGATATTCTTGACAGCGATCCAATGATCCTCACCAGGGTCTTGTTGGAATCGGCTCGTCATACTTAGGGCAAATGACACATCCGGTCGAGTACACAACATGGCATACATGATGGATCCTATGGCCGAGGCATATCGAATTCCACTCATGCGCCTTCGCTCAACAAGTGTCTTCGGACACTGTTTCTTGCTCAAGGTCAGTCCATGATTTATAGGGATGAATCCCTACTTGGATTCCTGCATATTGAACCTCTTCAATACCTTATCCAAGTACGTACTCTGACTCAAACCGAGAAGCCTCCTAGATCTATCCCTATAGATCTTAATGCCTAGGATATAGGCAGCTTCTCCCAAGTCCTTCATTGAGAAAGATTTTCCTAATCAGGATTTTATAATCTCTAAGGTTGGAACATCGTTTCCAATTAGTAGTATGTCATCGACATACAGTACCAAGAATACGATAGTACTCCCACTAACCTTCTTGTAAACACAAGGTTCATCCGGGTTTTGCAAGAAGCCAAACTCTTTGACTACTTCGTCAAACCGGTGATTCCAACTCCTGGATGCTTGCTTCAATCCATAAATAGATCTCTAAAGCTTGCACACCATGTCTGGTGCCTCTGGACATACAAACCCCTCGGGCTGTATCATATACACATCCTCGGGCAGCCTTCCGTTAAGGAATGCTATTTTGACATCCATTTGCATATCTCATAGTCATAATATGCAGCTATGGCAAGGAGGATCCTAATGGACTTGGCCATTACGACAGGCGAAAACGTTTCGTCATAGTCTATACCATGACGTTGCGTAAATCCCTTCGCAACTAGCCTGGCCTTGAAGACGTTAACGTTGCCATCCATGTCGGTTTTCTCCTTGAAAACCCACTTGCACCCTACGGGTTTTACCCCTTCAGGTGGCGCGACCAAGGTCCACACCTTGTTGTCGTACATGGATTGCATCTCAGCCTTCATGGCTTCAACCCATTTTTCTGAGTTGGGATCTACGATGGCCTCTTGATAGGTGGTGGGTTCACCACGCTCCGTGAGCAACACATCCTTGTTTTCATCCACGAGAAATCCGTAATATCTCTCTGGTTGAAAACGTGTTCTATCAGACCTTCGTGGTCCTTGTGTTTGTGGAGGAGCTTCCACAACCTCTTGTGGAACTTCTCCAGTTTCCGTCTGCGCCTCTGGCGTGTCTTGTGGAGCTTGAACTTCTTCTAGCTCTATCTTACTCCCACTGTTTCTTTTGGAAACTAGATCCTTCTCCAAGAAGTATCCACTCCTGACTACAAACACTTTGTTGTCAGCTGGGTAGTAGACATAGTAACCCCTTGTTTCCTTAGGGTATCCTACAAATAGACACTTAAGGGATTTGGGAGATAGTTTATCGCTAGCTTGTTGCTTAACGTAAACTTCACATCCCCAAACCTTGAGGTAAGACATAATGGGACTCCTCCCATTCCATATCTCATATGGTGTCTTCTCAACAGCCTTAGACGGAACACGGTTAAGTGTGAAAGCGGCAGCTTCTAAAGCGTACCCCCAAAAGGATGGCGGAAGATCGGTTTGACTCATCATAGACCGAACCATATCTAATAGAGTTCGATTCCTCCTCTCAGACACACCATTCCACTGTGGTGTTCCAGGTGGAGTCAGTTGTGAGACTATCCCACAACTACTAAGATGATCAATGAAGTCTTGACTCAAATACTCGCCTCCTCGATCTGATCGTAGGATCTTGATTTTCTTGTCAAGCTGGTTCTCAACTTCATTCTGAAATCTTTTGAACATGTCAAAAGACTCTGACTTATGCTTCATCAAGTAGATATACCCATATCTACTGAAGTCGTCAGTAAACGTAATGAAGTAGGAGTACCCACCTCTGGCGCTGATGCTCATGGGTCCACATACATCACTATGTATGATCCCCAGTAAGTCAGTTGCCCTTTCACTGCGGCCAGTGAATGGCGCCTTTGTCATCTTACCAAGTAGACAAGATTCGCAAGCATCATATGATTCGAAATCAAATGAGCTTAGAAGTCCATCCTTATGGAGCTTCTCGAGGCGTTTCTCGTTTATATGGCCTAAACGACAATGCCAAAGGTATGTAGGATTAGGCTCGCCAGTCTTAATCCTTTTCGTATCAATGTTATAGATTTCGTTATTATTACGTTCATGTTCTAATTTTAAGATATAGTGGTTATCATGCAAATCACCATAAGCATATAACACCTCATTCTTATAAATAGAACATCTACCATTCCCATTCACACAAACAAATCCTTCCTTATCCAAATAAGAAAGCGAAATAATGTTAGAACTAAGAGATGGTACATAATAACAATTGTTCAAAAACAATATAAGCCCAGTGGGCAAAACTAGCTCGAATGTTCCTACAGCAACAGCAGCAACTCTTGCTCCATTGCCCACACGTAGGTCCACCTCGCCCCTGTTCAGCTTTCTACTTCTTCTCAACCCCTGCACATTAGTACATATGTGAGAACCACAAGCGGTATCCAATACCCAAGTAGTAGGAGTAGACAAGTGAACACCTATAACATAGATACCTGAAGTAGAGGCTTCGCTCTTCTTCTTCTTCAGATCTTCCAAGAACAGTTTGCAGTTTCTCTTCCAGTGTCCTGGCTTCTGGCAGAAGAAACAAACTGTCTCCTTATTGGACTTTGCCTTCTTGGCAGGCGGTGGGTTAGGTTTTGCTGCAGGCTTAGTCCCACTAACCTCAGCATCTCCTTTCCTCTTTCCTTTGCCCTTACCCTTTCCCTTATCCTGAACTAGTAAGACAGTGCTAGGCGCCTTCTTAATGGACACCTCAGCAGTCTTTAGCATCCCATGCAGTTCAGAAATAGTTTTCTCCATGCCATTCATGTTGAAATTCAGTATGAACTGGTCATAACTGCGAGGTAGCGAATGCAGGATCAAATCCGTCGCTAGCTCTGGCACAATGGGAAAACCCAGCCTGGCAAGGTGATCTATGTACCCCTGCATCTTCAAGACGTGGGCACTAACAGATTGACCTTCTGCCATTTTGCAAGAGTATAGAGCCTTTGCTGTCTCATATCTCTCTTGCCTTGCCTGTACTTGGAACATTTCCCTGAGATGTGTTATTATCTCATATGCCCCTTTGTTCTCCAAGTTCTTTTGGATCTCGGGAACCATGGTTACCAGCATAAGACAGGCAACGTCCACAGAGTCACTTTGATGCTTCTCATAAGCATCTCTCTGAGCTCTTGGAGCGTTAGCAGCAGGCTGTTCAGGGATGGGGTTCTCTAGGACATAGAGCTTCCTTTCCTGGGTGAGAACTATTCTCAAATTACGATACCAGTCAAGGAAGTTAGTCCCAGTCAACTTGTCCTTCTCAAGGACAGATCGCAGTGATAGTGTTTGAACGTTCGTTGCCATTTCTACAATTTAGATATGAAAAGCTTTAATTAGTAGGAAATAATAAAGTGTATCCACCATTTTATAAAACCCAATGAAATTTATTATTTGGTGGCTAAGATCCATATTTCACTAAAGTTTACCGTCGCGGAGGCGATCATGCATCCTTTAGTTATTTAGGTAGGTAACTCCTTACCAATCACATCTCATGTGACTCTTAGATCCTTATGGGACTGTATCATCTCATGATATGGCATGTTTATGTTGGGAAATCGCCACGCATGTAAAGCAGCGGAAACGTGTATAAAACAAAAATTTTAAAACAAGCATAGCGATTTCTTTCCCAATAGATCCGCTATATGAATCTGTATCGGTATAAGGACAAGAATTTACCCAAGTCGATGGCTGTTCTTTGCGTTTACGAATTTGAGGAGTCCACTCCGAGTGTGCTCCCTCCACCGGTGATCCACACGAACAGTTTGGTAGATGCCTAGGTGCTAGCCACGTTTACTTCTCCAAGCAAACCGGGAGCCTTATCTACGGTGCTCTTGGATTCAAGAACACTTCTCAAACTCCAAGATAAGATGGCGCCTATGATCAAGAATGTGGTTCTTGAGCTCACACACAACCTTAACTCACAAAGCCTAAAACAATTCTAGGGTTTGCGCCACTTTCTCTCTCTATAAAGACTAGGGTTGTGTTTTCTCTCACAAACTTTCACCAAGACTCAAAACAATTTTGGACTTGTGAACTTTGCTAGCTAAAGTCGAAATTCCCAAGGTATGAGAGACTCATATGTTTAGTCGACTTAGGGCTACATATATATATAGGGTTTGAGGTTTGATAATTATAATTAGGGAATCCGTAAATTATAGGATTATCAAATTATCAAATCATGAGATTACAATAATATCATGATTTTAGGACTTGAATTCCTAATTATAATATTACCTTAATATTATAATTTTACCTTAATATTATAATTTAGATCCAAATGCAATCTTGGAGAATCAATTTGGAAGATCAAATCTTCCCAAAGAGACCCTCTCCCATGCGCCTAGTCCAACAAAAATTTGTTGGAATTTAATAAACTAAAATAACAAACCTAACAATTAGGTAGTTATAACTAATTTGTTATTTTCCAACAATATTGATTTAAGATATTACCATAATATCTTA
>QANZ01005843.1:13418-34056 GCA_003254925.1 Chamaecrista fasciculata
AAAGGCCAACCCCCATATCATCAAGGCCCAACTGCAATACGTGTCGCGGAGGCGATCACCGTATTCAAAGGAACCAAGATTTCAACAGGCATGGTGTTGAAAATCCCATTCACCCGTGCTTCCTCAAGGTCAAGGTAGATACGTGTCGCGGAGGCGATCACCGCTCTACGATGAACAAGATTTTGGCAGGGCGTTTTAGCGATGGCATTAATTACTTAAATTTTCTAGAAGGGTTTAAATTATTTTAAAATTAATTAAAATAAGGTTCCGACTTTTAATTTTAAAAACTCTTTAATTTTAAAATTAAACGAGTCATGCGACATGTTTATTCCCCCATGTATCTCATACATATAAACATGTGCCCGGATTTTGTATCTCATACAAAACCCGACGCTCGTATCGTATACGTGGTTGTAGCGCGATATATATAAATAATTAGCATGTTGAAATTGCAGCCTAAACATACATCTAGCGCATCTCATACAACTAAATGCAAATAAACACCGTGTTTAGATATGGCCCATCTACCCTAGAGTTCTCCCAAGCCAATGAGAGAACCTTTCGAAAAGGAAAAATAAAATTACACGTGAATAAACCCCAGTTACATTGAGGTATAAACAGAAATTAAATTTTACATCCAGAGTAGAGGGAGACGACACGCAGGCCGTATTTACCAAAATAAACCTGCTAGAGCCATATTCAACACCACACAATACAAATATGAACACTTCATATAATTATGTCAAACACGGTAACAAACACATAAATTAAAACTCTTTTAAAATTGTGTTTCCTTAGGTCAGTGCAATTTTAACATGCCCTTTTCTTGAGATTAGGCCTCTTGTCAATAATTATAAATACCATGAATCTCATTCAAGAATTTATAAATATTGACCCCCAAAAATTTTAAAATTCTCAATTTTAATAATTTTCAGCCACCTTTATAATTATTATAATTAAAACACTTTTAATTATAATTATAGAGGAATTTCGATTTTGGCCTAGATCACCAAGAAAAATTTTCCAGTCGATCCAATCGACTTATATGTATCTCATACATATAATTTGCACAATTTTTCTGTAGATTGATTTCTTTTAAGAAAACTGATCGGTGGATTTCTTTGTAAAACCAAAGTGATTGAAAGCGGTAAACACAACACACAAAACATCATACATCTCATGTACAAACAAACAGTTTTAAATCCTAGAACTAGCGTGGCTCTGATACCACTGTTGGGAATCCTAGGCGCCTAAGGCAGCGGAAGCAAAAATAAAATTAAAATAAAATGCCTAGGTCCTATGATTCCCGAACGGATCCGCTAGTAGAATTTAAAACTTTTGGTTAGTGTTATACCTCAGAGTTTCAAAACGATGGTTGAACGGGGCGAGTTCCACGGAGTCCACTCCCAGAGTACTCCCTCTGCCAGTAATCCACACGAACAGTTTCTTTGAACACCGAGGTGCTAGCCTCCAATTCTTTTCCCAAAAGAATCTGGGACCAATCTACAGACCTCTGACTTCAAGAACTCCTTCTTGAAACAGCAACTGAGGTGGCTCTAAGAAGAATCCCCCCACAAGAACTCCTTCTTGCCTATTCTTCTCTCAAAACCCTAATTTTAGAGTTAAAGTCGAAATTCTCTAACTCTTAGAGAAAGTCGACTTTCTCTATGTGTGTGTGCAAAGGAGTATTTTCTCTCTCTAACTCTTAGGAGGAAAATCAAACTAGGGTTTGTATGTTGTGCTTCTTGGGCAAGTCGACTTGTCCATTTAAATAGGGAGAAAATTTGGTGATTTAAATATTCCTAAAATAAAGATATTCTGATAATATAATTATTTTAGGACTTGAATTTATAATTATAATATTACTCGCTCTAATATTATATTTAAATTAAAATTGCAATCTTGGAGAATCAAATTGAGAGATCAAATCTCCCAATGGGACCCACCAAGATGGCGCCTAACCCCTCCCAATTATCCTTGGAGTTTTATTAATCAAAAACTTCCTTATTTTTGATTCACCAAAGATTCTGAGAGATGATCTTCACCAAATCTTTTGAATTCAAATATTTTGAAATCTCCATCAAATATTTTGAATTCAAATATTATTTGAATTAATAAAACAATTTTATTTATCCAAATAATATCCCATAGAGGCGCCACCCTCTCTAATTATTTAGGAATTTTATAATTCAATATCTTCCTAACTCTTAGGAACATTATCTGAATTATTTTCCTAATATTTAAATTGTCAATAATTAATCTCATTAATTATATAAACAATTATTTATATTTCAATTTGTCTCACAAATCTAAATATGTCAAATGTAGATCAATTAAGACAAGACATAATGTCCCAGACATTTCCTCTGTGTCTTAAATCGTGTCACTCGCGTGACCCACGAATTAACCCTAATTCGTGTCCCATTCAAATGGTGTTCAGTTCCTGCTCGTGTGTGACCCAGCAGGCCCCACGTGAAGTTGGCAGCAGGGCATCCCCATGACCTACAAGTTGTGAGCGGACTCTAGCAAGCCATCACAACTACCCAAAACACGTGAGTTATCATTTTTCACTAAAACGACTTAACCTCAGTACCTCCGTGTCAGAGATCCGATTGTCCTACGATATCTTGGTCATGGACTAGGCACAGGAATGTCATCCATAATCCAAACCACAACTTTCTCGATTCCTTGAGTAAGTCCCAAATCCCAGCGTGGCCACGCATTTTCCTGGACAGACTCATCGAGGGCGCCAGTTAGATATCTCTCATCTAATGAGGGACAAAATCCCATTTTGGCCAATCCACATTCCACAGCAATGCAATCAACCAGACCCGAACTCAGCCCGTATAACTACCCTGTTACGGGCAGCGTTAGACTAAGCCAAAGACTGACAACTACAGCGTCGGAATAATGATTGACCTCAGGTCAAAGGCATCGCTACAGGCGTACTAGGAGAGGCAAGCTGATGACTATACCCATGCAAGACTCTCCGGGTCAGTCCAGCAACTCGTAACCACCTTACGTAATTGCACCATGACTCTCGTCCCAGCATCTAGTGCATGCATCTCATGCACCGAGGTCATGCTGGTCTTAGTTCATTTTTGTTCCCACAAAAATAATCGACCAGGGACAAGTTTAGATTAATTATCTCATAATTAATCATGGATGTTATCATAGTAAACATGCTAATAACATGACAACACATTAATTTATCTTCCATAAATTAATAATATGTTCATAACACATTTAACATAAAATATGATTGGCTCCTAGGGCACAATCTCCAACAAAACCGGTCATAAGTTTTAGACAGCGAGTTCAAGATCAAATCCGTCGCAAGCTCTGGAGTACTGGGAAATCCCAGCCTACCCAGGTGATCTATGTACACCTTCATCCTCAAGACATGGGTACTAACGGATGCACCTTCAGCCATCTTGCTGTTGGGAATTCCAGGCGCCTAACGCAGCGGAAGCAAATATAAAATTAAAATAAAACACGCCAGGTCCTAAAATTCCCGAAAGGATCCGCTAGTAGAATTTAAAACTTTTAAGATAGTGGTATACCTCACGAGTTTCAATCGATTGGTTGAACAAGGCGTGTCCAAGGAGCCCACTCCCAGCGTTCTCCCTCTGCCAGTATTCCACACGAACAGTTTCTTCGAGCACCAAGGTGCTAGCCTTCAGTTCTTTTCTCCAAAAGAACTAGGGACCAATCTACAGTGTATTTGAACTCAAGAACTCCTTGATTCAAACTCCAAAAGTGGCGCATGAGAAGAAACCCCCACAAGAACTCCTTCTTGCCTTTTCTTCTTTCACAAACCCTAATTTTGGTAACCTCAAGTCGAATTTCCTAACTCTTAGGCAAAGTCGACTTTTCCCTCTCAAATCTTGAGAACCAAAATTTTTCTCACTTGGAAGCTAGGGTTTTGAAGATGGTGATTTCTCTCTTCTCTCTCTACTAGGAGGAAGACTAAAAATCAAAAGTGGAGTCTCATACTTGACCTAGGCGCCTAGCACCCTTATATATTCATATATATTATTATTTTTAGAGCATTATTATAATTCCAAATTATAATAACATGGCTTTCATGAATTGAATTTCAAATTTAAATATTACCATAATATTTAATTTAAATTCAAATCATAATCTTAGAGAATCAATTTGAGAGATCAAATCTCCCCAAAAGATCTTCTAAGATGGCGCCATGCTCCATGTATTATCCTTGGAATTTTATAAATCAAAAACCTTCCTAACTCTTAGGAAGTCATGATTCTCCAAAGATCCTGATTTGAGATCTCACCAAATCTTTTGAATTCAAATCTTTTGATATCTCCATCAAATCTTTTGAATTCAAATTCATGAATTAAATTAATAAAACAATTTTATTAATAAAATTCATCAAAGAGGCGCCACCCTCATGCCAATATTAGGGAATTTTATTATTCAATAATTTCCTAACTTTTAGGAACCTTATCTGAATTATTTTTCCTTAATATTTTAATTGTAAATAATTAATCCCCATTAATCATTTAACAATTATTATATTTAAATTTGTCTCACAAATTTAAATACTTCATAACTGTAGATCAATTAAGACAAGACTTAATGTCCCGGACATTTTTGCTGTCTTAAATCGTGTCACCGGAGTGACCCACGAATTAACCCTAATTCGTGTCCCTTTTAAACAGTGTCCTGTTCGTGCTCATGTGTGACCCAGCAGGCCCCACGTGAAGTTGACAGTATGTCATCTCCATGACCTACAAGTCGTGAGCGGACTCTAGCAAGCCATCACAACTACCCAAAACACATGAGTTATCGCGTTTTTACCAAAACCGACTTAACCTTAGTACCACCTTGTCAAAGACCCTATTGTCCTACGATATCTTGGTGATGGATTAGGCACAGGAAAGTCATCCATAATCCAAACCTCAACTTTCTCGATTCCCTGAGTAAGTCGCAAATCCCAGCGTGGCCACGCATTTTCCTGGACAGACTCATCGAGGGCGCCAGTCATCCATAAGGCGTCGTGACAGGTGTACAGGAGAGGCAAGCTGATGACTAAACCCATGCAGGACTCTCCGGGTCATGTCCAGCAACTCGTAACCCCTTACGTAATTGCACCACGACTCTCGTACCAACATCTAGTGTATGCATCTCCTTGCACCGAGGTCATGCTGGTCTTAGTTCATTTCAAGTTCCCACTTGAATGAGCGACCAGGGACGGTTTAGATTAATTATCTCATAATTAATCACAGACTGTTATCATAGTAAACATGCTAATAATATGATAACCATTAATTTATCTCCATAAAATAATTGATATGTTCACAACATATCTATAAAATGATTGGCCCTAGGGCACAATCTCCAACACTTGCAAGAATGTAGAGCCTTAGTGGTCTCATAGCTCTCTTGCCTAGCCTGGTGTTGGAACATTTTCTTGAGACGCGTTATTATCTCAAAAGCCATCAACATTTCCAAGTCCTTTTGCAACTCGGGAACCATTGTGTCTAGCATCAGGCAAGAGACCTCCAAAGAGTCATCAAAGTGCTTCTCATAAGCATTCTTCTTAGCTCTTGGAGCGTTGTTGGCAGGCTCCTTAGGGAGAGGGTTTTCTAGGACATAAAGCTTCCTTTCTTGGGTGAGAACAATTCTCAGATTAAGAAACCAGTCAAGGAAGTTTGTCCCAACCAACTTATTCTTCTCAAGGATAGATCGCAGTGATAAAGTTGAACTATTGTTTGCCATTTGATTCTACAATTAAGATATGAAAGTTAATTAGCAAAAATATATCCACCATTTTATAAAACCCAGTAAATTTATTATTGGTGGCTAAGATCCATATTTCACCAAAGTTTATCGTCGCGTAGGGGATCGTGCACCCTTAGGTTATTTAGGTAGGTAACCCATTACCAATCACATCTCATGTGACTCTTAGATCTTTATGGGACTGTATCATCATATGATACTTATTATGGCATGTTTATCCCATCTAATGCCTTGAGGTCCAAATCCGATTTGATAACCCCATTAAGTCACACAATAAAACTCGTGAATGGCTAGGCTCAAAACAACGAGGCCGAAGCCCAACCCCATATCATCAAGGCCCACTAAACACGTGTCGCGTAGGCAATCACCGCATTTAACAAACCGAGATTTCAACAAGGCGCTGCGTGGAATCTCCCATTCACCTGTGTCTCCCCAAGGTAAAAGTAGATACGTGTCTCGTAGGCGATCACCGCTCTACGATGAACAAGGTTTCGACAGGGTGTTTTATTGATGGCATTAAAACTTAAGATTTTAAAAGGGTTCAATTTTAAGGTTTCGCTTTAGTTCAATTTTAAAATCCAATTTTAAAATTAAACGAGTATGCCATGTGTTTACTCCCCATGTATCGCAAACATATAAACACATGCACGAATTTTGTATCTCATACAAAATCCTACGCTCGTATCGAATACGTATTTATGCGTGAATTTAAAACATAGCATGTTAAAATCGCACCCCTACATATACATCTAGCGCAAATTGCATCTCATACAAAATTACAAAATGCATATAAAGACCGTGTTCAGATATGGCTCATCTACCCTAAAATTCCCTCAAGCCAATGAGAGAACTTTTCTAAAAGGAAAAATAAAATTACATTGTGAAAGACCTCGTTAACATTGAGGTAAAATCGAATATAAAATTACATAGAGAATTTTTGGGAGACGACACGCAGGCCGTATTTACCAAAAATACCTAGAGCCATATCCAACACAATATAAAACATACATGAACAATTCATATATCAATATATACATACACGGCATAGACAACATACCAAAAACAATTTTTAAATTGTGTTTAATTAGGGTTTGTGCAATTTAACATGCCTTCTTAAAAATTAAGCCTTGTATCAATAATCATAAAATTCAAGAATCATATTCAAGAATTCGAATTATTGACCCAAAAATTTTTAAATTCATAATTTTAATAAAATTTCCAGCCACCCTACAATATTATAATTAAAACAATTTTAATTAAAATATTTGCAAGGATTTCGACCAAGACTCAAAATATTCAAGGAAAATTTTAAATCAATCACATTTATTTCCATATGTATCACATACATAAAAATTCCACCAATTTTATATTCGGTTCAAGAACTTATGTGGTGGATCTTTGCAAAATTCAAGCATACCAATTAAAGCGGTAAACACATAATCATACATCACATGTATAATCACCAAAACTAATATAAACCCAAATTAGCCTGGCTCTGATACCACTGTTGGGAAATCACAAAGCGTGCGCAGTGGAAAAATTAATTTAAAAAAAACCTTAAATTAATAAACGATGATCATATGATTTCCTGCAGGATCCGCTATATGAGTTTATACTAGGAAACGTAAAGTGATTTACCATAAACGATCAGTAGCTTTTGAACTTTGCGATTCAGAGAAGTCCACTCCGAGTGTCCTTCCTCTGCCGGTGATCCACACGAGTAGTTTGGCAGATGCCCAGGTGCTAGCCTCCTTCACTTCTTCCCAAGTGAATACGGGAACCGATTCTACGAATCTTGATTGTTCAAGAACAATTCTTGAACAACAAGAACAAGTGGCGCCTAACTTCAAGAACTCTTCATGAGAAACCAAAAACCAATTCGCCCAAGCCTAAACCTTTTAGGGTTTTTGGTCGAATTCACTCTCTCTCCTTATCTCTCACAAAATCGCCGCAAACCCTAAACCCTTTAGGTTAAGTCGAATTTTGCACACAAGATGAGTGAGTTGAACTATTCTCCTCTCTCTCTAGGTTTTTTGACAAAATTTTAGTCTCACTAAAATTATATCTTCCTTCTTGTTCGACTTGTGTGAGCATATACATATATATATTTATTCATTCCTAAAATTAGGGAATTACTAATCTAATTAGTGAATCCCCAAAATCTTGAATATAATAATTAAATATTATAATTTAGGGAATCCTTCAATATTGATTTATAATATTACATTAATATTATAATTCAAAATTCAATATGCAATTCAAATTCAAATTTCAAGATCAAATCTTGAAACCAAATCTTGATTGCTCAAACCCTATTGGTTGGAATGAGTCATGAGGAATTGATTTTATAATTAAAATATTACCTTAATATTTTAAACCCTAAAATCGACTTGCATGTTTAAAATTCAAAATGCAAGATCAAATCTTGCACTCCAAGAATTGAAACCATGCGCCATCCTCAAGCATATATATATATATAGGAATTTAATAATTAAAATAACAACCCTAACTCTTAGGTAGTTATAACCAACTTATTAATTCCCAACAATATTGAATTAAAATATTACCTTAATATCTTTAATTCAAACTTGAATCTTGAAATCAAAATCAAATCTTGAATTCAAATTCAAATCTTGAATCTAATTAACAAAACATTTTTATTAATAAAATTCAAGAGATATGAGGCGCCACCCTCACTCCTTATTATCCTAATATTAGTGAATTTAATAAATCAATAATCTCCTATGTTTTAGGAAGCTTATATAATTTATTATTCCCTAATATTTTAAACAAGAATCTAATTGTAAATAGATTAATCAAATTAACTATTTAACAATTAATATATATATTTAAACTTGTCTAACAAATTTAAATATCATAAACGTAGATATTATTTAAGACAAGATTTCATGTCCTAAGACATTCAACTATGCCTTAAAATGTGTCACTAAAGTGACCCATGAATTAACGCTAATTCGTGTCCTTATTATGGCATCTTGATCCTGCTAGTGTGTGACCCAGCAGGCTCACGTGAAGTTGGCAGCAAGCCATCTCTACGACTCACAAGTCGACAGCGGACTCTAACAAGCCATCACGACTACCCAAAACACGTGAGTTTATCGCTTTAACGCTAAACGATTTAACCTTAGTACCACCGTGTCATAATCCCGACTGTCACACGATATTTTCGTCATGGATAACACACGGGAAAGTCATCCTTAATCCAAACCATAACTTTCTCGATTCCTTGAGTTAGTCCCATTTCCCTGTGCGGCCGCACATTCCTTGGACAGACTCATTGAGGGGCCCAGTTAAATATCTCTCAACTTAATGAGGGACAAAATTCCTTCTTGGTCAACCACATTCCTCAGCACGGTAAACAACCAAACCCGTACCTAGCTTGTATGGCTACCCTTTTACGGGCAACGTTGGAATAGGCGAAAGTCCGACATCTACAACGCAGGATAGTCAAGACCTCAGGTCTAAGGGCATCGTGACAGGTGTACAGGAGAGGCTAGCTCATGACTAAAACCCATGCAGGACTCTCCGGGTCGGTCCAGCAACTTGTAACCCCTTACATAATTGCACCATGACTCTCGTAAAGCATCAAGGACGCTATCATAGTAAACATGCTAATAATATGATAACAACAAATTTATCATCTATAAATTAATCAATATGTTCAAAACATACACATAAAATGATTGGCCCTAGGGCACAATCTCCATCAGAAACAAACATAGATATATCAATAACAATCCTAATTATGCATATAAGATATGTAAAACACTCTTTAGCAAACCCTAAAGAGCAACTTCATTAATCGTGAGAGAGACAAACTACGGGAATGTCAAGGTCTCATTACTTCAACAAAGTAGTAATCTACGACTTATATATATATATAAACTACTTCAATAATTATCTTTGAAGGAGTTGATCATACTTCATAAATGCAACATCAACATCTCGACTCTACAACAAAACATAGTGAACTCAAGTCACATCCTTGAGGCATTCCTCAAGTATCTACCTAATTAGTTACTCATGCTCTAGGCAGAGAACTATTCTAAAAACCAACCTAAGGAGAAGGACCTCGAACATAAAACTCTATTGAACTTAGTACCTCCTGATCCTACCCCGCATATACCTGAAATAGATCTCGAAGACATGAACCTTAGTTCACTCTTCGATGAAGAGGAGGAGACCTCATAACTTGCAAGGTTAAATAGAAACCAGCACTAAAACAGAATTTTTCCAAGCGCAAGGCTGTATGGCTGCGTGTGCGCCACAAAAATAACCAAGCTATAGCCCCGTGCTATAGTGTTTCTAGTTTTGCAGGAGAGGAGAAAGGGATAGAAGACTTTGATTGCCTACTCTTAGACAATTACAAGCCCAAGACCCAAGCCTCCATGTGCTCATGCAAAAGCTTAGGCATATTTGCTGAATGCCTATGTAGAGAGGAATGGCTCCATAACATAGATGTCGTATGTAAGAACGCAACAGAAAAGATTCATGTGGAATCCATAGGCATCGACGAGGTGCTTTATCCAAAGCATAAAGGAATAACTATTGAGGAAATGGATCAGCCCAATGGATCATTCACCGATGACGTAGGGATCACTAGACAAGGTACGATCTCAAATAAGAATGCATTATACCGTATTGTTATGCGAGACTACTACTTTAGGACTAAATTGCATAAAACACGTCAGTTTAGAATAAATACGAAAATAAGATATCGGTCACACATAAAACTTAAAAACCTTAAAAATAAGAAAGTGGTACGACACCCTATCCGAGCCACACTCTTCAAGGACGAGGACGGCAACCAATGTGGACAAAGGATCTCTGCCATGCGAAGGATAGGCGGATACTTCGTGAAGATCCGCCACGAAACCTTCAGGCCACCCTGAAGAAATTTTGCGATGCCTTCTTCCCACTTACGCGTTTCCCGCGTAAGTGAGGGGGAAGAAGAGGGTTATCCCGAAACCCTAATTCGTAGCTTAGGACCCTAGAATTTGTATTAGACATTCTAGAATTTTCATTCTTAGTATTAGCAACCTTAGTTTATTTTTTAGAATCTGGCAGCCAGTGGACAGAAATAAAAATTTTAATTTTGTTTCCATGCTGCAGCTTGAGCCGGCGGCACATCTGTCGGCCCAACGTCAAATTATTTCCAGAGTTTAATTTTGATGGGACTCTACCAAATCTGATTTAAATCTAGATTTTAAATCGCGCGGATTTGACGAACATCTTAGATTTTACCCCTATAAATACCCAATCAAACCTCCAAGCTTCTCACAATGCTCAAAACGCTTCTCTAAACTCCCAAAACTCCTAGAGCACTCTCTTGAGAGTTTGATGTTGGGAAATCACAGAGGGAGCGCAGCGGAAGGGGAAAATAAAAATAAATTTTTCCAGGGACTAAAACGTAATTAAAACAAACTCTGTGATTCCTTCCAGGATCCACTAACTATGTTTATACCAGTTTTAGGAAAGATGTTTACCTAGCTTTGATCGGTGACTTGTCGAATTTGCGAGTTTGAGAAGTCCACAGTGTGTCCTTCCTCTACCAGTAATCCACACGAGCAGTTTGGCAGATGCCTAGGTGCTAGCCTCCTTCACTTCTTTCCAAGTGAAAACGGGAACTATATCTATGGTTCTTGAATAATCAAGAAGTGTTCTTGATTATCAAGACTAATTGGGATTGGCGATTTTTCACTCTCTATAGATGCACTAGGCGAATTCTTTGGTCTAACCAAGAATCAATCTAAGTTGTGAGCTGTATTCCATATAGGCGCCTAGGGGCCCTATTTATAGTGTTCTCATTCCTAGTTTTAGGGAATCCTAATCCAATTAGGATATCTCTAAGATATGGGATATCTTTTAGATATCTCAAAATATCTTTTGATTTATAATATTAAACTTAATATTATAATTCAAAAATAAAGCCCAATTTTCGAATTTGACCTATCCAAGATCAAATCTTGGATCAAATCTTGATTTGCTCAAATCCTATTGGTTGGAATGAGTCATGAGATTTTGATTTTATAATTTAAATATTACTTTAATAATTAAATATAAAAATCGACTTTAGCCTAGACCCAAACTCTAAAATGCAAGATCAAATCTTCCATCCCAAGAAAGGGGGTAGGCGAAATTCTCATGGAGTTTTTGGAGGAATTTTATAACAACCCAAACTCCTTAGGTAGTTATAACTAATTCCTAACAATTTTGAATAAAAGAATTACCTTAATATCTTTTAATTCAAATCCTATATCTTTTCCAAAAGATATTTATCTTATCTTTATTTAATTAATAAAAACAATTTCTATTAATAAAAACAAAGATAATGAGGCGCCACCCTCATCCTTTTATTTCCCAATTTTAGTGAATTTAATAAATCAATAATTCCCTAATTTTTAGGAAACTTATTTAATTTATTTATTCACTAATATTTTAATTGTAAAACTATTTAACAATTAATTTAAATTTAAATTTGTCCAACAAATTTAAAACCTTAATCATAGATATTTATTTAAGACAAGATTTAATGTCCTAAGACATTTAACTATGTCCTAAATTGTGTCACCTAAGTGACTCACGAATTAACCCTAATTCGTGTCCCAAAAATTAGCATCTTGATCCTGCTCATGTGTGACCCAGCAGGCCTCACGTGAAGTTGGCAGCAAGTCATCTTATGACTCACAAGTCGTGAGCGGACTCTAGCAAGCCATCACGACTACCCAAAACACGGGAGTTATCGCTTTAACGTTTTAACGATTTAACCTAAATACCACCTTGTCATAATTCCTATTGTCTCACGATATTTTGGTCATGGATCAGGCACGGGAATGTCATCCAAAATCCAAACCACAACTTTCTCGATTTCCTGAGTTAGTCCCAATTCCCAGCGTGGCCACGCATTTCTTGGACAGACTCATCGAGGGCGCCAGTTAAATATCTCTCATCTTAAATGAGGGACAAAATCCCATCTTGGTCAACCACATTCCTTTGCACGGTAATCAACCAAACCCGTACCTAGCCTGTATGGCTACCCTGCTACGGGTAACGTTGGACTAGGCCAAAGTTTGACAACTACAATGCCGGAATAGTCAAGACCTCAGGTCTAAGGCTATCGTGACAGGTGTACAGGAGAGGCTCGCTTATGACTAAACCCATGCAGGACTCTCCGGGTCGGTCCAGTAATTTTGTAACCCTTACAAAATTCCACCATGGCTCTCGAGAAGCATCTAGTGCATGTATCTCTATACACCGAGGTCATGCTGGTCTTAGTTCATTTACGTTCCCACGTGAATGATCGACCAGGGACAGTTTTAGATTAATTATCTTATAATTAATCAAGGACGCTATCATAGTAAACACGCTAATAATATGATAACAACATAATTTATCTCTATAAATTAATCAAAAATACATATGTTCAAATAACACATAAATAAAATGATTGGCCCTAGGGCACAATCTCCATCATTTGAATCCCTCTCTTTTCATTTTTTCCTCCAAATCCAAGGTAAGCCCTTACGGTTTTTCTTTGAATTCACTAGGAACTTTTAGGATAGGTTTTTTTTCTCAAAATCGACTTTAAGACTTATCTTCACACAACAGAAGGGTAATTTGGGGTCTTGCTGTCAAAATTTTTGAAAACTCGCAAAACTTTTTGCTCTGGCTCTTGGGCTTGCGGCACAAAACAACGGCACAACCCCAAATTAAAATTTTGCTTGCGGGATAAGGTTTAGAGGTGATTTGATATGAGTTTGTAGAATCTAGCTAGTTTATCGTAGAGTATTCTGAATTTCTTGATAATTATAATTATTAATCTGTAGATATGGCCCAATTCAAGAGCAACCAGGAAAACGGTCATCCTAATGATTATCCTCAAGAATGCACGAATAGTACTGACACTCAAACACTTGTGTTTCATGTTACTCTCTCCGATGACGACTCAAAGGTGGATCCTAAGGAATACATTCCTCACTATCCCCCCGGCCTATATTAAAGAAGATCTTGAGGAGTACATTCCCCATTATTCTCCCGGTCCCGAGTATGAGCCCACATTCCTTGAAAAGAAAGTGGCTAGTCTCGAACAGACGGTGGAAGAATTAAAAGAAACGATCTCTCACCTTCATGCTCAATTGGATAACGTTAAAGCATAAAATATCTACAATATTTGGAATACAATAGGGATTATTCTAGGCTTAGTTTTATTGTTTTGCATTTTATTATTCTATCTTTTATTATTCTGTCATTTATGGATCATTCAGTCTTTATTTTCTAATGTATTTGATCAACAGTTTGCCTTGCATAAATAAAACATCTATTTGGACTTTCTAATTTTTATTGCTCTCAAGCCTTTCTTTTAAAAAAAATAAAATAATAATAATAATAATAATAAGTATATACTATTTCCCAATTTTTTAAATTTCCTCTTTTCTTTCCCTATGACATTGAGGACAATGTGCTCTTCTAACTGTGGGGGAGAGAGGAGTAAATTCATACTCTGACCATTAATGTTTTACTCCTATTTGATTCTAACATTGAGGACAATGTTACGTTTTAAGTGTGGGGGAGAGGAGTAAGTTAGAGTAACTTACATTTTGGTTGACCCAAAAATTTTAAATTTTAGGTGCTATTTTGAAAATCTTAACAATTTTAAAATTTAAAATTATTTCTGCCTATTTTTAGTGCTTGATTTAAATAAATCTTCACTTTTTGTATTTTTCACTTTTTGAGTAGAATTTGACTTAGTTGAATTTTTAATATGTTTTGAGTTTTGAGTGAATAATTTCATATTCATGATAAGAGTTTAATCTTAGTTGTTTTCCACAGCCTTAGAATAATCTAAGTAATTTTCTAAGTTTAGTAGTATTGTTTGATTTTTATAGACCAATTTGAGAGAAACTCAGCCTAGTTGGAAGATTAAGCCTACAAAATAATAAAATATATATATAACTACTTAGAGAGAAATTCAGTCTCTTAGTTTTGTTTTCTCTAGAACTTTTTCTAGTTCTTAGTTAAAGCTTATTAGATTTAATATTTATTAATATGATAGAGGCACTTGTTTCTTCAACCCCTTTATCCCAAACACAAGCTAGTTACCATATATCTCTCCTTTGTTAGCCCGTTTGAGCCTATACACTGTAAGGTGTAACTTTTAATTTTCTCATAAAGATGAACTTTTTAATACAACTCTCAAGGGTGAATTTAGCTAGCAAATATTTGAAAAAGAGAAAAAGAAAAAAAGAGAGATCTCGACAAAAAGAAAAAAATATAGAAGTCGAGCAACAATATCAAAAAAGTATCTTGAAGAAAGCACAAGTATCAAAGTATCAAAGTGTGATCATAAGAGCCTATCAAGAGAAAAAGACTGGTGATCAGCCCAAAAGTGAACAAGTTATTTGGCCTTCTTTTATTGTGTTAAAAATAATAATACATTATAATTAGACCAATTAATATGCTAAGGGATGCACCAAGGTATGGCATAATAAAGTGGATAAAATAGGTTAATTAGCGTTTATTTATTGCATTTTATAAATAAGTGCTATTAAATGGGTTTTTTAGTGTTTCAGATATTCAAACAGGGTCTAACCAAAGGGAATCATCTAAGAATCAACGAGAAGATATCAAATCACACAAGATACTCTTGTGCGGCCATGTGGACCGCCGGCCCAAAATAGGAATTCTCGCGGCACAAGACTCTGAGAAGAGTATGACGTCAGCAAGTAAGCTTCAATGCAATTTTAGGATGAGACGTTACTTGAGCCACCGGCCCAAGTGAAGAGTCCCACAGCACACGCAAGTTAAAATAAAAGATATGATTTGGACGGTCAGGATTCAAGATATCAAGATACAGCGAAGATATTCCGGATATTTTGCTGTGCCGCGAATCTGAGCCGCCGGCCCATCCAACGTCCCAAGTGCAAATACTTGCGCCCCAAGTATATTCTCACACCTATAAATAGAGTCGACATTCCACATCTCAATTCGCTCAGAGCGAAGCTTAGAAACGCCCCAGCACCTCAACTGGAGGCAGAATAGAATAGAGAGAGTAGCTGTCAATAGGTCTCCATATGATGAGAGCTTAAACGTTCTTTATCCTAGAGGAGAATCTGAAAGAAGTCAGAGTTCTTCATAATCCAGGGAGTTGTAGTTTAATTATGTTTAATTGTTAATTGTTCTTAGATCTAGGTACAATTATATGTTTGGATTGATAGATCAGTACTTTATTAGTGATAATTGTTGATATTCCTGGAGTCTATCTCTTTTACGATTAATAAAGTTTGCTCTTTAAACATGTTTACATGGTTGGTTTACGAAGAGTGTTCTATCAATCTTAGAAAGTATGATTATTAGGATTGTTTATATTTGTTTATTATTCTGATGTGGCAATAATAGAGATTGCCCTGAAGAGCCATGACAAATGCTCATATTCTCCAGTCTTGGTTGAGTGATCTATCCTAATCTTATATCTTTCGCCATTGTTCTTAGTTATTATATTTGAAGTTTCGGTTTAATATCTTTGAATATGGTTCTTTACATAATTAAAGTGACACTTCAATTTCGTATCTTTATGAACCAGGATGGTGGAATTCATGATTATTCTCTAGGATATCTTCATATTATTATTCGTTCACCTTTTATATTATTGTTCTTATATCTATCTTAATAGCCTCACCTAAGTTCATAGACATTCATATAAATAATATTTATCTTTAACCACGAAGTTCCGCGAGAGATTCGACCTTGGGTTAGCATCTATACTATACTCTATTAAATATAGTAATACTTCCAAGGCTCAAGTATTATTAATTTGATTCGTCTGGCACTTCACGATAAAGTGCCCGATCAAATTTGGCGCCGTTGCCGGGGAACTTCTAAATAGAGAAGCTATTTTATTGATTTTGTGAAAAGAAGAACCCGAGCATCCACCTTCGCAAGGAATTTGCAAGCAACTTCAAATAGAGAAGCCTCCTCTCACTCATATTGATTTTGTTATTCCTGACCCTATTTTCACATCACCCTCTATTTATGATTATATTTCTTTATGTGGTATAGGTGTGATTAAGGAGGAGCACTCTGACCAGAGGGCAGGGAACTTTATACGTTCCCTCGAGCGCCGACGCCTCCTGCCCCTTTGGATTTTCAAAGAGAATTTGAAGTCGGATTAAGCTTCAAATTGTTTCTTCTCCCCACTTATCTCTTATTCATTATTTCCGATTTTAATTACGAGATAAGTGTGGGGGCGGAAACAACTCCAGTAGGTTAGCTTTTATTGGTTTCAGTATTTCATTCTTAGTATAGGTGAGCTAGTTTTTATTACTTTCAATATTTTATTTGTTTTTTTTATTTCGTTTTCGTTCGGCTAACCAAAGTGATTTGATCAGTTTGGATTAGCCGAAGTTAGCTATTTTATTGTTTTTAGTTTTTAAACTTTCGTCTTTATGATTTTGTTTTTGTTTTGTTTTGAGTAACACTCCCTGATCATTATTATATGAACTCTCAAAAATTATATTCTCCTCCGTTCTAGAAAAGACAATTTCTGTCCTTTTCTTAAAAGCCTTTTTGCAAATAAATTTACTTTTGCTTTGTTTATTATTTCTCCCTTTCATTTAATTCATTGTTCTCTTACATTGAGGACATTATGCAAGCTTTAAATAATAATAATAATAATAATAATAATCGTACACGTGCATTGATCATTAGGTAGTAAGTAATTTTCTTCTAGCTATTTCTTGAATTTGATCACCTCAATTGATAGTTTAGCATAAAATATTTCCTACCCATAAAAATTATTATTCTCCATTATTTTTATAATCTAAAGCTATTCTCATTTACAAATTATTTAATATTTTCCCAATTTTTAAATTTCCTCTTCTCTTTCCCTTATTATTTTATTGCCCTTTAACATTGGGGACAATGTGTTCTTCTAAGTGTGGGGGAGAGAGGAGTAAATTCACACTCTTACCTTAGTTCTTTACTCCTATTTGATTCTAACATTGGGGACAATGTCAAGTTTTAACTTTGGGGGAGAGGAGTAAGTTACAGTAACTTACATTTTGGTTTACCGAAAAATTTTAAATTTTAGGTGCTATTTTGAAAATATTATAAATTTTAAAATTGATTCTAACATTGGGGACAATGTTAAGTTTTAATTGTGGGGAGAGGAGTAAGTTAGAGTAACTTACATTTTGGTTTACCGAAAAATTTTAAATTTTAGGTGCTATTTTGAAAATATTATAAATTTTAAAATTGATTCTAACATTGGGGACAATGTTAAGATTTAATTGTGGGGGAGAGGAGTAAGTTAGAGTAACTTGCATTATGGTTTACCGAAAAATTTTCAATTTTAGGTGCTATTTTGAAAATATTATAAATTTTGAAATTTAAAATTATTATTTTTGCCTATTTTGGTGCTTGATTAAATAATCTACACCTTTTATTTTTCACTTTTTGAGTAGAATTCGAGTTAGTTGAATTTTTGTTAGAACCAAAATGTAAGTTACCCTATATGACTCAAATGAGCCTTATAGTGAACTAGCTACTTTCTTTTGGTGGATAAGTGGAGTTGAATTGTTAAGGAAAACTTGAAGAGAGATTCTAAAGTAAACACCGCTTTTCTTTCTTTTCTCCCTATATTTCTTCTATATATTAGCCTTTCCCATACATTACAACCCTATTAAAGTCCTCTTGATTAAGAATCATTATTTCACAAAAAGTGGAGACTTTGAGAACTCTACAAGCCTATGGTAGAAACTTAGTCTAAGGTAGGACTAGAGAGAAATAATACCCAATTAGTGAGGAGAGTGATACACTTATAGAATTGGTCTTATGAAAATTGGATTGCACTACTTTACTTAGTTACTTGCTTAATGAATTCTATAGCTATAGATTATGACTATGTGCTTGCCTTGAATCATGAACTTGGCAAAGTTCCTTGATTATTTGGCATATTCTTTCTTCTTCTACTTCGTACCTTTGCTCAGGAGTGCAAAGTCTTAAGTGTGGGGGATTTGATCAGCCCAAAAGTGAACAAGTTATTTGGCCTTCTTTTGGTGTGTTTAAAATAATAATATATTAGAATTAGACCAATTAATATGCTAAGGGCAACACTAAGGTATGGTGGAATAAAGTGGATAAAAAGAGTTAATTAGCGTTTATTTATTGTACTTTATAAATAGGTGCTACTTAATGGTTTATTCAGTGTTTCAGATATCCAAACAGGGCCAACCTAAGAGGGAAATATCAGAATGTTCGAAAAGATCACCATGAGCACAAGATATTCTTGCACCGCCATGTGGGCCGTCGGCCCAACATAGGCAATTCCAGCAGCGCACGTATATGTTAGGAATATGACGTCAGCAAGTAAGCTTCAGCGCAGTTTGATGTTGCGTCGTCACCTTGAGCCAACGGCCCAAAAGGGAAATCTCATGGCGCAGATTAATCTGAAGTAGTAGAGTATGTTTTTCATGGCTACGATTCAAGATACGAAGATATAATCGAAATATCGCAGATATTTCGCTACGCCTTCGTATTGGGCCGCCTGCACAAGCAACGACCCAGAGGCGATTTTCTTCCCTTGACTTGCGGACCAAGCACACTACTCAACACTATAAATAGAGGTCGTCATTCCACGCTCAGAAGACAACAACAATCAGAAGAGAAATCACTCATATTAGTTTAGAATAGTTCTCTGCCTAGAGAATGGGTAAATAAATAGGTAGATACTTGAGGAATGCCTCAAGGATGTGACTTGAGTTCACTATGTTTCGTTGTAGAGTCAAGATGTTGATGTTGCGTTTATGAAGTATGATCAACTCCTTCAAAGGTAATTGTTGAAGTTGTTTATATATATATATATAAGTCGTAGATTACTACTTTGTTAAAGTAATGAGACCTTGACATTCCCGGAGTTTGTCTCTCTCACAATTAATGAAGTTGCTCTTTAGGGTTTGCTAAAGATTGGTTTACATATCTTATACGAATAATTAGGATTGTTATTGATATATCTATGTTTGTTTATTGTTCCGATGTGGCAATAATATAGATTGCCCCGAAGGGCTTTGACAAATAGCTCATAATCTAGTTTTGGATGAGTTACCTATCCTAATTCTCTCCATTCTTTGATTGATTGTATTTATAGTTTAAATACATTGTCTAACTTGGTTATGTAAATGCACATTCATTTTCTATTCTCTATGATGAACGAACTATGATAGTCCATCTCTAGGGTTTTCTCTCAAGTATTATTTTGACTCTCTTGTTATCTTATTAAATCGTGACAACCCTCAAAAATAGAAGTTACAACCTTCATCATAATTCTCTTAGCCTCATCAAATTGAGTTCCGTGAGAGATCCGACCTTGAGGTTAGCATCTATACTATATTTTAATAAATATAGTTATACTTGCAAGGCTCGAGTATAATTAAATTTGATCCGTTTGACACCTTACGACGGGTGTCCGGTCAGCTGCCATAGTAGAAACCTCAGAAATCTCATGAATCCCAGCCTTGTTATCTTGAGTCACTCTGTCTTGTTGCAACTCAATATCACTTGTAACCATCATTTCTAGCAACTCATAAGCCTCATATGCATCCTTGATGGCAAACTTTCCACCTGCTGCAGCATTAATAGATATCTTTGTTGACAGGGTCAAACCATTGTAGAATGTATGAACTTCTAAAGCATACCCCCAACTCTAAACCATTGCAGCATTAATAGATATCTCTATAGATCTTAATGCCTAGGATATAGGCAGCTTCTCCCAAGTCCTTCATTGAGAAAGATTTTCCTAACCAAGATTTCCTAACCAAGAATACGATAGTACTCCCACTAACCTTCTTGTAAACGC
>QANZ01005846.1:18228-38448 GCA_003254925.1 Chamaecrista fasciculata
GGACTAAACTGGAATGTTTGGAAGAGTTTTGGGACATTTTACAATTTTATTTTGAGGATTTGGGACTAAACTGGAATGTTTGGAAGAGTTTTGGGACATTTTACAATTTTATTTTGAGGATTTGGGACTAAACTGGAATGTTTGGGGTTTGGGGTTTGGCTACTCACTCGTCTTCCTCTCCTCTCCTTTGTGCTTCTTTTAACCAGGATTAAATTACAATTTCAGATTTCAGATTGGGGGTAAATGTTAATTTTAAAAAATATAAATTTTACCTGTTTAACAGGTTTCCAATTGAATATTTAGAACCGTTAGATGTGATCTAACGGTTAAAATTAGGCCAAATCAGCCTTTGCATCCCATGTCAAGATTGTATCTTTGCATTATAGACTCACCCAAAAAAAAATAACTGGCGGTTTTAATTTATTTCACATAAAAAAAAACAACTTCTCTCTATGTTCTCTCTTCATCCTTAATTTCCTTCCCACCACCCCCCGCCGCCGCTCGAGATCTGGATACGGAGTCGTTGATTTCTCTAAGATCGGGTCTGAAGAAGAAGAAAGGATTCCTGATGGAGATTCAGATGGACACAAAGGTGAAGTTGAGGATGGAGTGGCTGAAGAGCAAGAAGCCAAGAAGGTCGAAATATTTAGTGCGATTGGTTTACTGTGGCTTTAATCGACAAGATTGGGGGTTCATGATTCAGATTATGGGATTCTTTTTCATGACTGTCTTCATGTTTGGTTTGGTTGTTCCTTACTACTAATGGAAACCAGATTGGGTTTGTGGTTATGTAGTATGTACTTTTTTGCTTTTTTTCTTCTATAATTTCGGGCCCAATGCCACCACGTTTGTGGTGCCGGCGAAGATATTTCCGACGAGGTTTGGGGGAGGGAGAGTGGGTTGTTGTTTTTTTTGTGTGAAATAAACTTAAACCTCAATTTATTTCTTCTCTCTTACATTTTGGTTTTATTATAGAGAAAAAGGTCCTTAATGCAAATATTCAAACTTTTAGGAGTTAAAAATTAATTTTGTCTTTTTTTTAACGGAAAAATGGATGGAAAACATTTGAAGGACCAACTGTGATAAGTTTTGAAAAATTGAGGGACCAATATGGAACGAAAAATAACTGAGGGACCAATTTGGAACATCGAGCATAACTGAGGGACCAAAATAGGACTTTGGTCAATATATATATATAGTATATAAAATATTAATTAAATATTTTTATATATAAATATAATATAATAAAATGGGTAAAATGCCGAAAATCCCCCTGAACTTTAGGGATCGTGCGAAAAACTCTCCTAAACTACAAACTTTGACATAACAATCCTTGAACTAGTCTATTTGTGCGCTGAAATTGTTAACCGTTATGGATGGAAATTGCATAATCAGCAATGGGTATTGTTCTATATCACCCATTAATATGCCACCTTAGCATTAAAGAAAATAATAAAATTTTGAAATAAGAATGGGAAAATCGAAACCCTAAAGAGAGAAGAGAGGAGAATGTGAACTATGGAATTCTAAAATTTTATCGGAAACTCTGAAACCTTCTCGCAAAATCCAAATCGTCTCTAAGCTCTAAATGATGGTCGAAATCTGAAGCTTTGGATCTTGATGCAGATTTAGGGTATGTTTGGGAAAAGAATATTTCAAATTATAATCTGATGTTAGTCCAAAATCTGAAATAATCTTATTTGTTTTAGATTAGACTATAATTTTATTATGATATACAAAAATCTCATATCTTAAAATACTCAATTACTATTATACCCATGTTAATATATCTATAATTACCTATACTTCAATTATAGGAGTGTTTGTTGGGCGGTTTAGGTCGTTATGAACAAAATTTTTAACCGAACTGCTCACATCGGTTTGAAGTGATTCTTAGCTAAGCGGCTAAAAATAATTTCTTTAACTAAACCAAACCAAACCAATAAATAAGCGGTTTGAGCGGTTAAAAAGTTTATTTGTTGTTTTTATTAATTAATTATAAAATTAGAAAGAAAAAAAATCATATTTAGGAATAGTAAGTCAAATTTATAGAATAGATATTAAAAAAAATGACAAACAAGATTAGATATTTAAAAAGATAAAATTGTAGAGACTAAAAATTGTAGTTAGTTTCATTGAGTCAGGTGACAAATTTTTATGATTCAATAACATAACATAATTAAACATATGGTAAAATTAAACGGTTATTAAAAAATTAATATTTTTTCTCAAATGCAATCACAAATAACATAATAATAGAAAAAAAAACTATATATAAATACTAGCGGTTCAGTCCAGTTAATTATATGTCCAAATTGTTAATCGAACCAAACTATCCGATTTTAAGGCATTTTTAACCAAACCAAACCGCTCATTAGTCGGTTTGGTTTGGTTTTTGCTTCTGTTTGGTTTAATTTGGTCAAATCGGTTTGGTTTAGTTTTGAACACCCTACTTCAGTATATATTCAAATATACCCAAATGGCATTTTAGTTATTTTATATCACCCCTCATTTATTACACCTACAACAATTTCTTTTCATCACATCATTTTTCACCAATTCTTTTTAACATTTTTTTCTAAATTATTATAATTAACTTTTTACTTTTAATTTTTTTTATTTAATAAAATAATAATAATAATATATTTTTTATTTTATTTTATTTTAGGTAGAAATTTATTTTTTATTTAAATATTAATTAATATTATATTTATCATTAAAAATAATTTTTATCCCTCCTATTTAAAAAACTAACTATATAAATTCAAAAAATAAATTCAACCAATTTAAAATTTGATTTTAAATAACTATTCATCACTATTTTGGAACAACGCGGTGTGTTTCCAACTTTTGTTTTCTCTATTAGGGACTGATGTCTTAACTCGGTAAAAATTAGATGGCTCAAAAGTCAAATTTTTTTTGTCTAAAATTTATTTTGAAGAAATTAAATAATTATAGTTGTAATATAGAAAAAGAAGCAGATGGACAATGACTATTATTTTAACCCAGAGACCAAATTGTTCACGATTTTAACATCACATGAATCAACCAACTTGTATTTTTTTTAAGCGGCTGATTCGTTCAGTCAATACAGAATGAAGGACCAAAAAACAAGTGTCATCATAGAAAATTATTTGGGCAATATACGATAATTGTAATTATAGTATGTATAGTTATCAAGTGGAATAATCTATCAAAATAATCTAGAAAAAGCTCCAAATTGGAGCTTCTAAAAAAATCTTATTATTAAAAATCTCAATGCAAAAAATCTCATCAAACAAAAATTTACTTTTCAAATTTTTTATTCAAACAACTCAAATTATTCACAAAAATCAAAAAGTCAAAAAGTAATATTTCATTTCAATTTTACCCCTATACAATATATCAATTTACATACTCTTCTATCTACCAAATCCAATCATTACATATCTATTTAAATAATTTCACACCCTAAAATTCTTTTTTTTTTTTCAAAATCTCATTCAAACACCATTTAATCAATAATCTAATATCTAATAATCTGACTATAATCCAATCAGATTATAATTTGATTAATCAATTTTCTAAATAGACCCTTAATTATTTTGATTGGTTAGATCCTCCATTGGTATGGTTTTATTTTCTCTTCTTCTCTTTGAGTTTTGATTTTTCCTATTATATAATTCCAAAATTTTATTATTTTTTTAAATGGTGAGGTGGCATATTAATGGGTGATGTAGAATACCCATTGCTAACTATGCAATGGACTAGTTTAGGGATTGTTATGTCAAAATTTGTAGTTTAGGGGGTTTATCACACAACCCCTAAAGTTCAGGGAGTTTTCTGCATTTTACCCTAATAATATAATAGCTATTTAAAAGAAAATTTGGCCCACCTATAAAATTTTGGTCAAAGGGTAAATTTGGTTTCATTTCTTTGTTGTGTTTTCAATTTGGTCTTGTATTATTTTATTATACTTTTGGTCTCATATCTTTACAAAAGGTTCCAATTTGGTCCCGTATCATTTTTTTTTTCCATATTTTTGCAAAATGATCAATTATGAGTTGATTCTTTTGTAAAAATATGCGACCACTTTTGTACTTGATTCAAAAATATAGGATCAATTCTGTAATTGATGTTTGGGATTCTGTCCGTTGATTAAACTTTCTTTCCTCAAATTTGCCCAAATTCATTGACTCTGGGAAAACGTGGTTTCTTATGATCCTTGATTCATAAATTAGAAAGGCTCAACTGAACCCAAAAGCTCGATACAAACTTGAATTCAAATCTTGAGATAATTCTCTGAGAGAAAATGCTATGAATTTTTGGAGAACACGGTCCCTGAATTTTGGACACGGTGACAGATAAGTCCCTAAATTTTACGCATTGTACTAGCCGGTCCCCGAAATTTCCAAACGCCTAACTAATTGGTCCCTCCGTCATATTGTTGTTACAAAAAAGCTGACGTGGCCATAACAGACGCTGATGTGTCCCGTTATGCGCTTACGTATCCCTTATGGCCACGTCAGCACCCGTTATGTTTTTTTTAAAAAAAAAGTAGCTGTCACGTCATAAAATAGCGACACATCACCATTTTCTCATTGCACTTATAGGTCTCTGACCCATTTTTATTCCATTATTTTCAATTCCCCCTCTTTTTCATCATCTTCATTCATTTTAGTCCCAAATCCTCAAAATAAAATTGTAAAGTGTCCCAAAACTCTTCCAAACATTCCAATTTAGTCATTAAAAATATTTAAAACCCTAAAACCCCAAATCTTAAACCCTAAACCCTAAAATCTTAATAAAAGTTTGAGTTGTACAATTAGGTCTCTAACCCATTCTTATCCAATTATTCTCAAATCCCCCTGTTTTTAATCATCTTCATACATTTTAGTCTTCAAAATAAAATTGGAAAGTGTCCTAAAACTTTTCCAAACATTTCAATTTAGTCCTTAAAAATATTTAAAACCTTAAGTCTCTAAAACTTATTTTTTTCTAATCTTCATCTTCATTCAATTTAGTCCTTAAAAATATTAAAAACTCTAAACCCTACAATCCTAAACCCTAAACTATAAAATCCCAAACCCCTGAACCCCTAAACTTAAATCATTAAACCCTAAATTGTTCATCATTAAAAAAATTAGTTCATCATCAATTCATCGTCATCATTCATCAGTTCATCATCCAAATTTTTTTTAAGTGACTAAAGATTCATCATCAATAAAAAAGTCTTCATTTTCCTCATTCAATTCATCATCAATAAACAACGTCTTCGTTTTCCTCATAGATTCAGGGACTAAATTATTAAAGCACAAACAAATTATCAATTCATAGTCTTCATCAATTCGTCGTCTTCGTCTTCATCAATTCATCATCTTCTTTGTCTCTGTGATTCAACCATCATCAGATCAATTCAACCCTAAACCCTAAATCTGAAAATGCCATCATCAGAAAAAATAAAATAAAAGCGCAAACCAATCATCAGAAAACGTCATTGCTAATGCAATTTCGGAATCCAGATCTGGATTTGTCTCCAGCCGCTTTGACGTCAACGGCGACGGCCAGATCTGAATTTGTGAGGGTAACAGCGACGAGAAGAAGGAAATGGAAAACGAAGGAGAAGATAGAAAGTAGAATGAAGAGGGTAACGCGAGGTTTCTGAACTTGTGGGTGGAGACGACGTAAAAGCTTGGTCGGCGGTGGTTGTCTAATTTAATCTCTAACGACGAAGCTTTGAAACCAGTGGTTGTTAAAGAAGGAGGGATTGCGTGTTTGAAGAATTCCTGGGACTCAGCTTCCACTGTTCATAGTCTTGAAGTCGCAGTTGAATTGTTGATGAACTTGGCTTCAAGTCTACCAATCGTCGAAGTTCTTGCTTCCGATGGGTTTATACAGAGACTTGTGGGTATGTTGAATTGTGGGGTATCCATCATTGAGACTTGTGGGTGTGTTGAATTGATGAACATGATGAAGATGAAGATTTAAAAAAAATTAGGAGGTTTAGGGATTAAAAAAAATTAGGAAATTATGTTAAATTGGGAAGATGAAGATGAAGATTAAAAAAAATTAGGAGGTTTAGATTTTAGGGTTTCTAATACTTTTAAGGACTAAATTGAAATGTTTGGAAGAGTTTTGGGACACTTTACAATTTTATTTTGAGGATTTGGGACTAAAATGAATGAAGATGATGAAAAATGTAAATCCAGGGATTGATTTGCTAGTTTACTCAATTTTTATGTTCAAAAATGTAAATCCAGTCATCATGCCATGGTGGAAAAAAAAATATGAATGTCCAGTCATTATGCCACGTCAGACCAAAAAAATGACACATAAGTAAAAAAATTGCCACATGGGCATTGAGTCAAAATTGGGGGCATAATTGAAACGTTAGTTTCACATTGAGGGCACGCTTGAACAAAATGAAACGTTAGGGGCATAACTGAAAATCACTGCAAACGTTAGGGGCACAAAAGGTGTTTTGCCAAAGTAATATTATTTCTCAAACTCAATCAATTCTAATAGTATTCCCGAACTGGCTTATGTATAATTTGTTTAATATTGCTTTTGTTTTTCTAAATGAATTATTGAGTAAATGTGTTAATTAAAAGTCATGTTTGGTGTTGTTAAAAAATTGAGAGATTGTACAATGGTTTTTATTTTTGAAGTTACTCGACGCTATTTAGCCTGTGTTTCCTCAACGTCAGCTTATATATATATATAAAAAAAATCTGAATAATCTCGTTTATTTTAAATTATTCAATAATTTGACTATAATATATAATTTTTTATTTTCAAACACTCAATTATTATTATATCCATAAATATACCTATGATTGTTTTTAGTTTGAATACCTATAATTATTTACATTTTAAATATATATTTAAATACACACAAAGCTTGACCTAGTTACTCATAAATCACAAGGTTGAGTTTGAATTTTACTGTCAATGCGAGGGTTTTGTTGGTAGACGATCTATAAGTATCTCTATAACTCTCATGGAGTCTGGAGGTATGCCCTGACCTTGATTACTCATGGACCTTTTGAATTTTAGTTACGTGAAATTAGTACCTTTTTGTTAGATCATCCTTAAATTTTTCTGTCAAATGGCATGTCAGCATATTTTAGGGAAGGTGTTAAAGTAATTAGGATCAACGACCCAAGGTGGTCGTTGGTGTTGCAATTCGAGGAGATAAGGCGGTCTTTGATCTTCGGTGCATTCAGGGGAAGAACGACAAGAGATGATGCGACGATAGTGGTGGTGGTGGTGATGGGTAGAAGAAGATGATGATACGTGGAAGATGATGATCATACCGAGTTTCTTTTTAATTTTTTATGTGAAATTTACTAAAATTGTTTATTTATTTTTTTCTTACGTTTTTATAAAAGGAAAAAGATCTTAATGTAGAAAATTAAAACTTTTGGAGAATGAAAGTATTTTTCTTTTTTTTTTAATGGAAAAAGTGGATGAAAAATGCTGAGTGAGTAACAATGGAAGTGGAATGTTTTGAAAACTTGAGGGATCAAAACGAAATGAAAAAAAGGTGAGGGATCAGAACAGAAACTTTGAACAAACCTGAAAGATCAAAATAGGACTATAGCCTAAAATATATAATGTGGATAAATAATTAAATATAGAAATTTCGCAATATCCTTTGACTGCACCAACTAGCGGTAACATGAAATTTCGCCATATTAAGATTGCTGTAGCATTATTGAACTCAGAAACTTCGTCTATTGCAATTTGGACTTTTCATACACTAATGAGAATTATAGTAACAATTTTTTTTAAAAAAAATTGAGGATTGCAGCTATCTGCCTTCTAAGTTTGTAATACTAACAATGTTATTAGAGAATACTTCATTATGAATAGGAGAAACAGAACACAATATGCTCTGCCACTGGATGAATGCAGGTTGCTTTGGATGAGGAAGATTCTGTATTTCACTACTCAACATAGAAACCACAGTGCTCATACTGGGTCTTTCTCTTGCAACCTCTTGCACACACAAAAGTCCTATGTGTATGCACCTCACAATATCCATCTCTAGCCTTGGATCATATATTTTATGATCTATTAATGCTACATTATTTCCCTCATTCCATAGTTTCCATGCCTATATTGAAATGATAAAGAAAAAGACATGAGAATAAGCATTAAAGGGACGTTGAAGCTAAAACTTGCATTAGCAACAAATGAGGGAAATAAAATGTAAGGACTTACAAATCCTAAAAGGCTGAAAGAATGATGGTCGTTGAAAAAGCTAGAGTTTTTTCTTCCACAAGCAATCTCTAACAACAAAACTCCAAAGCTGAACACATCGGATTTCTCAGAAAATAGCCCTTCCATTGCATACTCCGGTGACATATATCCACTACATGATTAAATTTAAATGTAAAAATAGACTCTTTGACCTCTTAGTATGTTATTATATATTTGTAAGAGAATAAATACTTACTATGTTCCAACAATTCTTCTAGTGTTAGCTTGATCTTCACTTTGTCTGAAAATTCGTGCCATACCAAAATCGGATATTTTAGGAGTCATATTCTCATCTAGCAAAATATTACTTGCTTTGAGGTCTCTATGTATAATTTTTAATCGTGAATCTCTATGAAGATAAACAATTCCTCGAGCTACTCCTTCAATAATACTAAAGCGCTTGTGCCAATCTAGTAGTTGATGCTCTGGTGGATCTACCCAAAACAAAGGAGAAGGGTTATATTTGATGTGTTTTGAAACCTAAAATTATCATTAGGATATCGCACAGGTAAAAACAAGAGTGGGCCCAAAAGAACCAACCAAAAATATATGCATCCAAGCTTTTATTTGGCATGTATTCATATATCAATATCTTTTCTTCTTGTTCAATGCAGCAGCCTAAAAGTCTTACAAGATTGCGATGCTGAAGTTTTGAAATAACAATAACCTCATTCATAAATTCCTCTAGCCCTTGTCCTGATACTCTCGAAAGTCTTTTCACTGCTATATCTTGACCATCTTGTAATTTACCCTTAAAAGAAAAAAAAAAGAAAAACCAATTATACACAATGACTTTTGAATTTGATAAGCTTTGGTGAATAAATATACCTTATAAACTGGACCAAAACCTCCTTGCCCCAGTTTATTAGACAAGTGAAAGTTGTTTGTTGCCTTTGCAACCTTTTCAAAATCATATGCTAATAGCTCTTGGAGTTCAGCTTTTGATAGTTCACCCATAATGCTTTCACGGGTTTTTCTCTGCCTTTGCTTCATCTCTGTCAATAAATTAACAATACAATGAATTTTAATGAGTGATTGAAAGGCATGGAAATGACTTCAAGTAGAACGATTAATAGTGGAGATTTAAATTGTGAATACCCATATCATTTATAACAACACAAAAATGAATGGATTTGAAATTATTGAGTTGATCTAATATGGCAAGGTACCTGAATGATTAGCTATTCGTTTCCATAAAAAGCATGCACATGTGACACTGATAATTGTTCCTATTACTACCGACACAATGATGATGACCGTGGCGTGTCCTTGCTTTTCTATATTAAGAATGAAACGTAGAAAGTCAAAAGAAAATTCAATCCAAAACCAGAAATATTATTATATTAAAGAATGAAATTTCAAGAGTTTTAAAAGCACAAATAAGATACCAAGATTTGAATTGGCTACTCGAATAAATAGATTGAGTCCTTCTGATAACTGTTGTATATCTGTCAGATTCCCACTCCAAGACATACAACCGATACTGGAATCATATGAATATGCAGAACAAGAGCAATTTTCCAAGCACTGGCTTCTGCATTCGTCTTCAGTAAAATATGACAATTCTGCAAAATCTGGCACTTTTACTTTCTGCAATGTCAAAAACCCATCTTCTTTTCCATTTGCTGTCCCATTTCTCACTCTCTCACACTGCAAAGCCCTTCTTCTCACACAACCACTTATCCAGTTTTGCCTATTCCATTCTTCTCTATTTCTTGGTTTAAACCCTGTTAAACAGTTACATATTGGTGAAGTGCCTGAATTGCAACTTCCAAATGCTCCACATGTCCCATAAACATCACAACTTGAATTGGGTGCTCTGTAGTATACTTGCCACTCCTTCTTGACTTTGTCCCATTTCTGAACCGATCCATTGCCTTCTGGATTCAACCTAGCTAAAAATCTTAAGACATTGCCCTGTGTCATAGTGTTTTGAAAATAAACAGTTCCATCACTTTCAACTACAATATTTCTAGTACCATTCGATGAGGCAAACCAAGGTGTCCCTGTAAAGAATCTGCCATTCCAAGGGCCACTCCGCCAATATGGGCGAGTTCCGTTCCATATGAACAATTCAGGAATATTTAGACGTTCGAGACTGGCATAGAAATTCCCAATGGACGGATCAGATGGACTTTTCCATGATATGTACTTCATTCTCTCACCTGTTCTTTTGTTACTAGAAATTTTCATACCCATAATGTTTGTATCCGAAGGATGGTCAAAACTTTGCCATATGATAGAACTTGCAGCTGAATTATCAAGCAACACGAGATTCCCAGAATCCAAAAGGTGGCAAGTAGTAATATTACCTGCAATATTTGAGACGTTTGATGACCAAATGATTTTCTTCTGTCCATTTAACACTACAAGATTTCCATCTTCTGATATTGTAATGATGCCAGAAGAATCCGTCAATGGTTGGTTTCTATTAGCAACCCATACAATACCGGATTTGGCGATGTACCAAATTCCAACATAGCGGTTTGTAGAATTTGGAGGGGTGAAGAATCCCAAAGTGAACAAACTTCCATTGGAGCTAACAGTTTCAGGATCCTTGATGAAGAAGTGAGATGATGTGTTGGTGTTTGTGGATGTGGATGTGCCTAATTCAAAAGAGTAGCTGCATAATATGATGAAAGCAGAGAAGCAGGCTTTTGTGCAAGAGATAAATCCCATTGCCCTGAGATGTGAAATTGTTGATGCCAATTTAATGAATGTTTGTGCTTCTTTTATTGGGACTTTTTTTCTACAGGGATACAGTTTTAGTGTCAGTCAATGGTCCTCTGCCTTATCATATTAATCAAAATGATATTTCATTCAAGATAAATGAAGAAAGAAAGAAAGAAGAGGCCATGAAGTGTGAAAAGGATATATATATATATATATATATATATTTAACCGTGCCATATAATGTTGATGAGTTTACTGACTTGAGAGAAGACCTGGGTGATTTTTCTTGAGACTTTTCTTTTGAAGTGTATCGTTTTCCTAGGAGTGAATGGACTTCAGCCTTATCATGTAGGTTGGCAAGTTAGATCACTTGTTTTTATTCAGACTTTGTAGCTTTAGCACACTAAAATAGAATATGGGAGAGACAGACAGAGAAAAAACGTAGGTTCTAATTTAGTCCCGAAATTAGTGCATAATTTTCTTAGTAGGGATCGGAATGGTATATTTCTTAAACATGACTATAAGACCCGTTCAATGCACGGCAGTTCAAATATTATTAGTTTATTGTAGATATGTTTTTATTAAAAAATAGCTATATTAATATATGTAATTATACATTTGATTGTGCCTATGAAACATGAATACGAACGTGGACACGGGACACGATATGAACACATCGATACATCAAATTTTTAAAATTACGCGACACGTTACGATACGATATATATATATGTAGGCAAAAGACTCTTTCGTACCCCTAAGTTTGCAGTGATTTTCAGTTATGCCCCTAATGTTTCATTTGTGTCAGTTGTGCCCCCAATGTGAAACGTTAGTTCAATGCTGATGTGTCAATTTTTTTTACTTGTGTGTCATTTTTTTGTTCTGAATTGAATATGTGGCAAGATGACTGGATAAATAAAACATCCCTGATTTATTTTTTATCCACCATGGCATTTCCTACGTGGTATAAGACTTGCGAAGATGAAGATGAAGATGTCAAAAAAATTTAGGGTAGTAATTTTTTGGTTTAGAGAATGTAAATCCACGTAGGAAATGCCATGATGGATAAAAAATAAATCAGAATGTTTTATTTATCCAGTCATCTTGTCACATTCAATTCAAAACAAAAAATTAACACACAAGTAAAATTGCGGGAATAATTGAAACTAACGTTTCACATTGGGGGCACAACTGACACAAATGAAACGTTAGGGGCATAACTGAAAATTACCGCAAACGTTAGGGGCACAAAAGGGTCTTTTTATTTATATAATTAAAAATCCATAAATTTGATGAAAACTTTAAAAATTTCAATGTTTATTCATAGTATATTCATAGGTGTTATTATTTTCCGTTGTTTGTTATGTTACAATCACAAAAAATTAATTTTATAGTCTGAAACTTATGAATATATGTTATATTATGTCATACGGGTAGCGGACATGGATGTGTCTGACAACATAACATTAAAGAAAATACCCTTAAATTCAAATGGCACATTATTTTTGAGATAGTAAATCAAAATTTATTTTAGCCCTTAAAATTTAAATATTCTATACATAATTATGTAAATACTAAGGTTATAATATCTTGATTATAAAGAATTAACAACATAAACATATACAAAAATATATTTAAAAATACATAAAACTTATATAAAATTACTAAATAATATATATATATATATATATATGCGAGTTTACGGATTTGGTTGGATTTTGAAATTGTGAACCTGCAACTTTGACCCAAAGGCTTGCGAGTTGACTATTTCAAACCCAATCTAATTCGTAGCATAAGTTGGATTGGATTTTGCAGATTTGCGAGTTGACTCGACCTGTTGCTCACCCTTAAATAATTCTAAAAAATAATTTCATAACAACTTTATTAGAAAAATGCCATATATATATGTATTAGAAAAAAATATGAAATCTTCTGCCTTCAAGTACATACTAAATCGTATTTTTAAATAAAGAAATAATTATATCATAATTAAAATTTTTAAATAACATTAATAGATTCATGAGAAAAATACTATTTCATAACACAATGTCCATAATTCTCAACATAATAAAATTGTCTAAAAAAGTCTCACTCAACAAAGAGTTGTAAAATGACAAAGATGAAAAGTGACCGGAGTTTGTAGGGAAAGAATTAATTAATTAGAGGAAATTTATTAGGGGTAATAAAGTAATTTTGGATGGGAAAAATAATCTCATGTCATGGGATTAGACTAATCCCACCCCCTAGGGTGGAATTAGAAAATAGCTATTTTAGGAAATTATCCTATTCTTGGGAATAAAATATTCTCGGGACTAATTTTCCAATCCGCGTACCAAACGCGAGATTACTCTAGTCCGGAGCTTATAATTCCGGGACTATTTTTTCAATCCGTGTACCAAACGCCTCCTAACAAACATATTGAAGTTTATTTCAATTTATGACAATAATAAATAGAGATTATTATTGTAATGACCATGAACACTTGATCAGTTCAAATAATTATTCAAATTTTTTTAAACATTTCATTTTTTAAGAAAATAAAAGAAAGTATATATATAGAATTATGACCATAAATGCATCGATTTGATAATTAATTTTACCCTATATATGGTCAAAATATAATTAACATAGAATTATGACCATAAGAGATGGACTAAGACCAATAATCAAGCACATGCATGAAATCAAGTTGGATTGAAATATAATAAATTCATTAATTTTGCAGATTAATTAATTCTAGAGATTATATCTGAATAATTACAATGCACTTTATCATATATAACATCGATCATGACAAATTAAAACAACAAGATACTCAAAAGATAGCACTTATTAATTAGCCAGTAGAAACGAATAATAGAGTTTGCATATTAATATATTAGTGATATGATTATATGAAAGACACAAAAGTAGCTTGGTCATCGTCAAACTCGGTTGCTATAGAAGACTTTTGTGAAATTGTGTATCTGTTTTGAAATGAAAAAAAAAAAAAAATTAATAGAAAATTTGAAATAAAATTAAAAAACTGTAATAATTAAACAAAAAGTAAAATAAAATTGAGAAGACAGAAACTATTCATTTCTGCTTTTGTATTCTCTTTATATTGAAGCAACTAAATATAAACTCATCACAAAATAGACTTCTAATTATCTCTCGAGTTATCAATCAAACAAAACAAAAATAGAAGAATACAAACTAAACTTGGTTGGTCTAATGGTCAAGCTCACTACGTCGCTTAACCAAGTGTCAGTGGTTCAAATCCTGCCTTATATATAACAACAACCAATTAGTCAGCAACAAACCCTTAAATAGAGCAAAATAATAATAATAATAATAATAATAATAATAATAATAATAATAATAATAATAATAATAATAATAATAAAAAGACACAATTTTTGTTTCGATAGCATATAACTCAGATGGATGGATAAGTATATTATTTTGCCTATTTTAAAGGGATATCTATTTTCAAATTATGATTTTATCCCAATAAATCTTAATTATTTGATTTTTCCCTTTATCCCAAGTTTGAACTAAAGATAGGATATATTGTGTTTCATTCTTTATTTTTGTATATATCATGTTTTTAAATTTGGAATTTGATGCTTATTTTATCTTCAATCTGCCTTGCAAATCAGATTTTAATCTCAAAGATTTCTCAAAATCTAATGAAATCAACTCTTAGATTATGCAATATAAAGATATTTTTGTGGAGCGTGAGTCGTGCCCAAGACTCAAGTGTAGATTCTTAATTTTGAATTTTAAAGTCATATTTTGTAATCTTTGTTGATAAGGAGAATTTTGCTCGAATTAGAATAGTTCAAGAAGGGGATTAGGGTTAGAGAAACATTATAAATACCCCTATTTAGTTAGTGAACATGCATCTAAATCATCATATATCTCTCTTCTTCTCTCAAGGCCCTGCATGGTTAATTCTTTCCTTTTGGCTTAAGGTTAATTCCGATTGGATGTCTTCAAAGTTGTGAGATCATGTTTTTATTTGTGTTCATCATTTTATAATATTTTGCAATAAAATTATTGAACAACTATAAGCTATACATGTAAGTCTAGAGCACACCTTAACCTTGGGTTGCCTCCCATAAGCGTCCTTGTTTAATATCTTGGATTAGACTCCTGAATCTTTAGACCTGATCAATAAACAAATAGTCAAAATAACTAGTCCCTGACAATGGTGCCAAAATTAATGGGTGTCGAATCCACCAAACATAATTTACCTGATTCTACACACTAAAATAATAAATTATAGCAAGGGTGAGAACATGGTCGATCCACGGAGATTAGCATTGTCCAAGGTTTATCAACTAAATATAAAGAAAATAGCAAACAAAAGAGAAATTGTGAAAACTAAATATAAAATAACAAGTAAATAAAGTAGTAACCAACACTACCAATAGATAAGGGCTTGGCTAAGGTTAATCTTCATGGAGTCTCACACTTCATCATTGATGCCAACGATAAATTTTTCATCAAATTAAAATAGGTTAACAAAATCACACGGTGAAGTCACTATTTCTTTAAAGTTGATTAAAGGATAATGTAACAAATTTAATCACTTATTAACTAGACGAATACGACACGACTGACAATTCAATTAAAATTAACATAATTAGGACCCGAAGGATATTAACACTAAACAATTAATTTACGAAATTACTTGTTTGGATTTTCTTCTCCCTAACATGGTATAACCATCTTAGTTACTACTTGGTGACAAACTTATTAATTATGAATCAACAAGTTTATCTAGCATTATGTTGACAAATCAACTAGACAACTAGAAATTAGTTGAATACTCAACTTGAAAACAATTAAAAGCGAAATAGGAGAAGAGAAAATATCATAAAACGATGAACATAAATAAAAACGTGATCTCACAAGTTTGAAGACATCCAATCGGAATTAACCCTAAGCCAAAAGAAAAGAATTAACCACGCATGGCCTTAAGAGACGAAGAGAGATAGATGATGATCAGATTAGATGCATGTTCACTAACTAGAGAGGAGTATTTATAATGTTTCTCTAACCCTAATCCCTTTCTTGAACTATTTTAATTCGAGCAAGATCCTCTTTATCAACAAAGATTACAAAATCTGACTTTAAAATTCAAAACTGAGAATCTGCATTTGAGTGTTGGGCACAACTCATGCTCCACGAAAATATCTTTAAATTGCATAATCTGGGAGCTGATTCCATGAGATTTTGAGAAATCTTTGAGATTGATATCTTATATGCCAGGTAGATTGAAGATAAAATAAGCACCATAAAATTGATCGCCTTTCGTTAGATGATGCAAAATTTTTTTTTTTTTTTGAAATATCATATATAGAACTATAAAAGGAGAGCACATAGGGCATCTACTAGACACGTGACAAGGGTATTTAATTATAATCAATTCTAATTAACCTTCTTTAACCAATCACTGTGCTACACCTTGGAAATTAACAAAATAAAAAATTAATTGAGAAATTTTGTGGGTGATGTGTCTGACACGTCATATAATCAACCACTACTATTGCATTTAGCTGCCAACATCAACATTTTATTTATGCCACATAATCATGAGAAATGACAAGGCATGCTATTTATGTCAACCTAATAAATAATTTGCTTGATTTAAGGGTTAAAATATGCATTTTATTAAATTTTAGTTATGGTCATAAAGCAAGATTGATAATATTATGTGAAATTTCTATAACTGATAATCATATATATTAATGCTCCTCAATTTTTGGATAAATCACATATCAATAAAAATTAAATCATCATTAATACCTAAGGTCTATATAAGAGATTGATGATAGCTTACAGCATCATCACTCACTAACATTCAATCACAAAATGACCCAAACATGTTTAATCAGTGTTCAGGTTTGCTGCCAACCCTATATTTCTTTTTCTTTGCCTTTAGGTTTACACACACATTAATATAGAAATTCACATTCATTATCTTTACATTCTATTATGCATAGTACTTATTCCCACTCTCCCCATAACGTCCTTTTGTTTGTGTTTTAAGTGGATACAATAAAGAGAAGAATGCGGTCAGAGCCTACGAACTCGCAACTTTCAAGTAATATGCTCCTACCTCCACCACTACGTTTCCAATAATCATCAATCATCAGCTCCTCCCTTTCTTTCTCATGTTTCATATATAATGGTTGTTATATATGTCTTCTTATAGATAATTAATTGGACGGAAAACTCCTTGCAAATATTCATGGTTTTGTTTTGAACAAGGAAGCAATCAAAAGATTGAAGCAGGCCATTTCAAAATCAACTGCAATTTCTCAAGATTCATATTCACGAGCTTATTGGAGATGAAGTGGGAAAGTGTTTATTATTAGGGTAGCCAACTAGCCATAAGTATTTTTTTTCCTTGATGGACATGTCTATGTGTTTAGGTCTCTTTCATTTCATATTAAAAGTAAGTTTTTTTTGTACATTGAAAGTTTTATTGAATTTTATCATTATCTAATGAAGAAATTATTCAAGCATACTCACATGTCTATATATGTTCATGGAAGGGGACTTGGTTTGGAATAAAAACCAATTTTGTCAATAAATAATTAATTATGAAGTAAATTATGTTAGTAGTGAAGTTAATCGAATTATTTGTGATCCTTTGAATTAATTTTTATTCTAAATTAAATTTTAATGTATATAATATTAATAACTATTATTATTATTAAAATTTACCCTTTCTCTCTTGAATCTTGACCAAACTCAAATTGGATTATAATACCAATTGGATCATATATATATATAACTCTAATGTTATGAAGCATTTCATGTATATGGTCTTCAAACACATGAATTCCAATCGATCTAAAATAAAACAAACACCAAGAAACGTTGACATCTTAATTACCTATTTTAGTTTTCTTCTATGATTTTGAAACTAATCAAAATTAAAGAGGCTAAATTTGTGGACAATTTAATGTCATATCATTGCTGCAAAATAAATTGTCATAACTATGATTGAATTTTTAAAAGTCATAGTGTTATTTTCCATAAAATTATTTATTTCTAATAATAACAATAATAATATCTTATTATTAATAAATTATTTTTCGTGTTTATTTTGGAGAGTATGACTTTTTAAAAATCATAATTGGAATTTTAAAAGTTGTAACATTATTTTCCCTAAAATATGCATGATATGTTATAATTTATTTTTTATGTTCTTTTGGAGAGTATGACTTTTTTTATCTATTTCAAATTTGGTCCGAATTGAATTTCCAATTTATACTGAATAGTAATATTAATATTAAAATAAAAGTTCAAGCACAATTTTTAACATGATAATAGAAAATTATAGTGATAGTTTAGAGTTTATTATGTTTATAATTTATATTATTACTATGCAGTAACAAAATTAAAAAAATAAAGGTGTCCAAAGTTCAGCCAATAAGTTTTTATCCAACATTAAAAATAAATAAATAAAACAATAAAAAAGTAGTAAATATATGAAGACAAAACGTTTTGATGACAGTTAATTCTAATAAACGTAAATACACATATTAAAACATACAAATTAATTCTAATAAATATCATATAAAAGTAATTGCAATACAAATTTGACTATATATAGCATATTTACAAATTGAACTCAAATATGAATATAGATAATTGATTTGTAAAAGTATTAAACATTTGTAGGAATATCAAAGTTGAACTAAACACAAGATTATAACATTCCTGGGAATATCCTAGGATTATTTTAACTCATCCAAACAGACATTCTTATAATCCTGGGAATCTTATTCTTGGAAATCACATTCCCGGGAATAAAAAAATAATCCGTGTACCAAATGCCCCCTTATTTTATTTTTAGTTAATTTTAGTGTGATTAAATTTTTATAGCAGCCTATAAAACGTATCTTATGACCAATTTGATAAGTTTTATCTTATTAAATTGGAAAATTTGAATTTCTAAAATACATACTTAACTATAAAATTTATACTTTTTATTGGACAAAGGTTAACATTATATAAATATGCTAAAGTTACTAAAATATTCTATATATATATGGTATTACTAGAATTATTAGTTTAATCAAATATTCAATAAATTTTATAAATTTATAAATAACGTGTTTAATAAATTTCATATCAAACATATAAAACAATATATATGGGGCATCCTAAATTGAAGCATCCAGCTTCAAAAAATAAGCATTGACTACAAAGAAATTTCAAAAAGTTCAACTTTTCAAAAAAAAAAACAAAAACTTAAATAGATAAAATTAACAAATAAGCAAATGAATATTAGATAAACTAAGAATTAATTAGGACAATCCTAATTAATAAATTGGGTATTAATATTACTATATTAGGGAAGTAAAATTATTAGAAATTCTAATTTATTATATTTCTGACACAATATATGTAAAGGTTATGTACAATACATTTATTCGTCAAATATTAATTTTAAGGGTAAATTACACTTTGGTATCCTGTTGTGTAGATTGTTTTCACTTTAGTATACTGTTTTTTTCAAAAGTTTTGGTGCCCTATTCTTTGCACTGTTAACACTTTGGTACCTAAATTTATTTTTCTGTTGATTTTTTACGGGGAAATCGCACGTGACCATCATGTATGCAGTAAAAACACTCAAATGTTCATTTTTCTTTCATTTTTCACGGTTCAAGCAGTGAAACACTCCAAAATCCTCTCACCAAAATGTTATTGGAATGATATTATAAAAGAGAATTATTGATGCATAAAAAATAGGGAAAATACACTGTAGCTCTAGTATCATATTAATAAAGAGAGATATTGTAAGTAATGCTTGATGTGGTGCAACTTGGCTTGAAGGAGAAAATAGTAAAAATACTATTTAATTATTTTAGAGTCACTTATTTATTATAATACATAAAACGAGAGTACATGAGCAAACAAACTCTCTTAATTAGAATTATAATCAATTTGTAATATCCTTCGTTCACTTAATTAGAAAAATACATGACAACTCAATTTATGTTAAAAGTTACACAAAATTGCACTATTTTTTATGTATAAACTGAAGAGAGATAATTATAAGAAGCTCAAAATATTTTTGAAATGAAATTATAAAAAAGATCACATAATAACACAATAAATTATATAAATCACTCAACCAATATGTTAGTTTTTTTAAGAATAGTTAATTCATTTTTTTTTTTACAAAAAATAAGCAACTAATAAGATAATTAAAAATCTTTCTTATGTAAACATTTTTCAGGCATCTTTTCTTTATCTATTCTCTAAGATATAATAAGGAGAAGCAAGCCTCAAATC
>QANZ01005847.1:4543-48536 GCA_003254925.1 Chamaecrista fasciculata
AAGAAGTGAAGGAGGCTAGCACCTAGGCATCTGCCAAACTGCTCGTGTGGATTACTGGTAGAGGAAGGACACTCTGTGGACTTCTCAAATTCGCGAATACGATAAGTCACCGATCAAAACTAGGTAAACATCTTTTCTAATCTGGTATAAACATAGTTAGTGGATCCTGGAAGGAATCACAGAGTTAGCCTTTTAGCTTTTATTCGAGTTTAGTTCAAAAATTTTAATTTTCTTCCGCTGCACTCCCTCTGTGATTTCCCAACACACTCAACGTCATGGTATTGACTACGATGAAACTTTTTCCCCAATTGCAATGGCCAAGTCCATTAGGATCCTCCTTGCCATAGCCGCATATTATGACTATGTGATATGGCAAATGGATGTCAAAACGGCATTCCTTAATGGAAGACTGCCCGAAGATGTGTACATGACACAACCTGAGGGGTATGTATGTCCAGAAGAACTAGACAAGGTGTGAAAACTTCAGAGAGATGGTTGACAGAGGTGATGTCAAGATATGTAAAGTAGCAGGCGAGGATAATGTTGCCGATCCTCTTACGAAACCTCTTGCATGGGTCATACATGAATGCCATGTAACGTCAATGGGGATTAGACACATTGATCAATGTACCTAGTGTAGGAACAGTTGGATTAATGATTGTACGTAGTGCAAGTGGGAGTTTGACGGAGGTTGTGGCCTAGGGAAAATCATTTTATATGTATGGACATATTGTTTGACTGATTTATGAATGATAAATTATGTCGTTATCATATTATTAGCATGTTTACTATGATAACAATCCTTGATTAATTATGAGATAATTATTCTAAACTGTCCTTGGAGAAACTCATCGAGGGGCCTAGTCAAATATCTCTCAACTTAAAGAGGGATAAAATTCCTTATTGGTCAACCACATTCCTCAGCACGACAAACAACTAAACCAGTACCTAGCCTGTATGGCTACCCTGTTACGAGCAACGTTGGACTAGGCTAAAGTTCAGCATCTACAACGCCGGAATAATGAAGACCTCACGTCTAAGGGCATCGTGACAGGTGTACAGGAGTGACTAGCTCATGACTAAACCCATGCAGGACTCTCCGGGTCGGTCCAGCAAATTGTAACCCATTACGTAATTGTACCATGACTCACGAGAAGCATCACATGCGTGTATCTCTATACACCGAAGTCCTTATGGTCTTAATTCATTCACGTTCCCACGTGCAAGAGGTTTCGTAAGAGGATTGGCAACATTATCCTCGCCTACTACTTTACATATCTTGACATCACCTCTGTCAATCATCTCTCTAACAAGGTGATAACGTATGAGTATATGTTTGGTCCTTTGGTAGAATCGGGGCTGCTTGGCTTGTGCAATAGCACTGCTATTGTCACGAAAACAATCGACCAGGGACAGATTTAGATTAATTATCTCATAATTAATCACGGACGCTATCATAGTAAACATGCTAATTATGATAACACATTAATTTATCTCTATAAATTAATCCAAATGTTCATAACATTTTACACAAAATGATTGGCCCTAGGGCACAATCTCCAACAGACTCCCACATGCACTAGGGTACAATCATCAATCTAGCTGTTCCTAGTCCTAGGTACACTGATCAATGCGTCTAATCCCCATCGACGATACATGCCGCTCATGTATGACCCTTGCAAGAGGCTTGGTCAGAGGATCAGCATTGTTATCCTCGCCTGCTACTTTACATATCTTTACATCACCTCTGTCAATCATCTCTCTGACAAGGTGAAAACGTCTGAGTATATGTTTGGTCCTCTGGTGGGACCGTGGCTCCTTGGCTTGCGCAATAGCACCACTATTGTCGCAATACAGGGTAACGGGATCAGAAATGGTCGGAACCACACCAAGCTCGGAGATGAACTTTCTAATCCACACAGCCTCCTTTGCTGCATCCGATGCTACAATATACGAGGACTCCGTTGTAGAATCGGCAATCGTGCTCTGCTTGGAACTCTTCCAACTCACGCTGCCACCGTTCAGGAGAAACACATATCCTGACTGCGATTTAAAGTCATCTTGGTCGGTTTGGAAACTAGCGTCTGTGTAACCCCTTACACATAACTCCTCATCAGTTCCACCGTACACCAAGAACTCATCCTTAGTCCTTCTCAAGTACTTAAGGATATTCTTGACAGCGATCCAATGATCCTCACCAGGGTCTTGTTGGAATCGACTTGTCATGCTTAGAGCAAACGACACATCGGGACGAGTACATAACATGGCATACATGATGGATCCTATGGCCGAGGCATAAGGAATTTCACTCATGCGCCCTCGCTCAACAAGTGTCTTGGGACACTATTTCTTGCTCAGGGTCAGCCCATGATTCATCGGTATGAATCCCTTCTTGGAATCCTGCATACTGAACCTCTTCAGTACCTTATCCAAGTACGTACTCTGACTCAATCCAAGAAGCCTACGAGATCTATCTCTATAGATCTTGATGCCTAGAATATAGGCAGCTTCTCCTAAGTCCTTCATTGAGAAAGATTTTCCTAACCAGGATTTTACAATCTCTAAGGTTGGAACATCATTTCCAATGAGTAATATGTCAGCGACATATAGTACCAAGAACACAATTGTGCTCCCACTAACCTTCTTGTAGACACAAGGTTCATCAGGGTTTTGTAAGAAGCCAAACTCTTTGACTACTTCATCAAAACGATGATTCCAACTCCTGGATGCTTGCTTCAATCCATAAATGGATCTCTGAAGCTTGCATACCATGTCTGGTGCCTCAGGACATACAAACCCCTCGGGTTGTGTCATATACACATCCTTGGGCAGCCTTCTGTTTAGGAACGTTGTTTTGACATCCATTTGCCATATCTCATAGTCATAATATGCGGCTATGGCAAGGAGGATCCTAATGGACTTGGCCATTGCAACAGGAGAAAACGTTTCGTCATAGTCTATACCATGACGTTGCCTAAATCCCTTCGCAACTAGCCTTTCCTTGAAGATGTTGACATTGCCATCCATGTCTGTTTTCTCTTTGAAAACCCACTTGCACCCTACAGGTTTTACCCCTTTGGGTGGAGCGACCAAGGTCCATACCTTGTTGTCGTACATAGATTGCATCTCAGCCTTCATGGCTTCAACCCATTTCTCAAAGTTGGGATCTACAATGGCCTCTTGATAGGTGGTGGGCTCACCATGCTCTGTGAGCAACACATCCCTGTTTTCAGTCACGAGAAATCCATAATATCTCTCTGGCTGAAAACGTGTCCTATCAGACCTTCGTGGTCCTTGTGTCAGTGGAGGAGCTTCCACAACGTCTTGTGGACCTTCTCCAGTTTCCGCCTGCGCCTCTGATGCGCCTTGTGGAACTTGAACTTCTTCAAGCTCTATCTTACTCCCACTGTTTCTTTTGGAAACTAGATCCTTCTCCAAGAAGAATTCACTCCTGACCACAAACACTTTGTTGTCAGTTGGGCAGTAGACATAATACCCCCTCGTTTCCTTGGGGTATCCCACAAACAAACACTTGAGGGATTTGGGAGACAGTTTATCGTTAGCTTGTTGTTTAACGTAAACTTCGCATCCCCAAACTTTGAGATAAGACAAATCGGGACTCCTCCCTTTCCATATCTCATATGGTGTCTTCTCAACTGCCTTAGACGGAACACGGTTAAGTGTGAACGCGGCAGCTTCTAAAGCATATCCCCAAAAGGATGGTGGAAGATCAGTTTGACTCATCATTTATCGAACCATATCCAATAGAGTTCGATTCCTCCTCTCAGACACACCATTCCACTGTGGGGTTCCAAGAGGAGTAAGTTGTGAGACTATCCCACAACTACTAAGATGATCAATGAATTCTTGACTCAAATACTCGCCTCCTCGACCAGATCGAAGGACCTTGATTTTCTTGTCAAGTTGGTTCTCAACTTCATTTTGAAATCTCTTGAACATTTCAAAAGACTCTGACTTGTGCTTCATTAGGTAGACGTAGCCATACCTACTGAGGTCGTCAGTAAACGTAATGAAGTAGGAGTAGCCTCCTCTAGCATGGATACTCATGGGTCCACATACATCACTATGTATGATCCCCAACAAGTCAGATGCCCTCTCACTGTGACCAGTAAAGGGCGCCTTTGTCATCTTACCAAGTAGACAAGATTCGCAAGCATCATATGATTCAAAATCAAATGAGCTTAGAAGTCCATCTTTATGGAGCTTCTCTAGGCGTTTCTCGTTTATATGGCCTAAATGACAATGCCAAAGGTATGTAGGATTAGATTCTCCAATCTTAGTCCTTTTCGTATCGATGTTATAGATTTCGTTATTACGTCTTTGTTCCAATTTTAAGATATAGTGGTTATCATGCAGATCTCCATAAGCATATAACACATCATTCTTATAAATTGAACATCTACCATTTCCATTCATGCAAATAAATCCTTCCTTATCCAAATAAGAAAGTGATATAATGTTAGAACTCAGAGATGGTACATAATAACAATTGTTTGATAACAAAACAAGCCCAGTGGGCAAAACTAGCTCATATGTTCCTACAACAACAACATCAACCCTTGCTCCATTGGCTACACGTAGGTCCACCTTGCCTCTGCTCAGCTTTCTACTTCTTCTCAACCCCTGCACATTAGTGCATATGTGAGAACCACAAGCAGTATCCAATACCCAAGCGGTGGGTTAGGCTTAGCCCCAAGCTTGGTCCCACCAACCTCGGCGTCTCCTTTGCTCTTTCCTTTGCCCTTACCCTTTCCCTTGTTCTGAACTAACAAGACAGTGGTAGGCGCCTTCTTTATAGATGCCTCAGCAGTCTTTAGCATCCCATGCAGTTCAGAGACGGTCTTCTCCATGCCATTCATGTTAAAAATTAGGGTTAAATGAAATTTTGGTCCCCTAACTTTTGCAAAGGTCTCAATTTGGTCCCTTAACTTTTTTTGTTGCAATTTTGGTCCCTTAACTTTCGCAAAGGTCTCAATTTGGTCCCCTAACTTTCGCAAAGGTCTCAATTTGGTCCCCTAACTTTTTTTGTTGCAATTTTGGTCCCCTAACTCTTGAAAACGTCTCACTATTGGTCTCAAGTGCACCTCCAAGTCATGAAAACGTCTCTGCATAATGGTCCTTTTTAAATCTATTTCACCCATATTTGTTACGTCATTGGCCAATTCAGTCTGCCAGATCGGCACTAATGGCAGATAATGGATGGAAAAACTGCACTTGGGACCAACAGTGAGACGCTTTCAAATGTTAGGGGACCAAAAGTGCAACAAAAAAAGTTAGGGGACCAAATTGAGACCTTTACGAAAGTTAGGGGACCAAAATTGCAACAAAAAAAGTTAGGGGACCAAATTGAGACCTTTGCGAAAGTTAAGGGACCAAAATTGCACTTAGGCCTAAAAATTAAGACGAACTGGTCATAACTTCTAGGTAGCGAATTAAGGATCAAATCCGTCGCTAGCTCTGGCACAATGGGAAAACCCAGCCTAGCAAGGTGATCTATGTACCCCTTCATCTTTAAGACGTGGGCACTAACAGATCCACCTTCTGCCATCTTGCAAGAGTAAAGAGCCTTTGCAGTCTCAAACCTCTCTTGCCTTGCCTGTACTAGGAACATTTCCCTAAGATGTGTCATCATCTCATATGCCCCCATGTTCTCTAAGTTCTTTTGGATCTCAGGAACCATGGTAACCAGCATAAGTCAAGCAACGTCCACAGAGTCACTTTGATGCTTCTCGTAAGCATCTCTCTGTGCTCTTGGAGCGTTTGCAGCAGGCTGTTCAGGGATGGGGTTCTCCAGGACATAGAGCTTTCTCTCCTGGGTGAGAACAATTCTCAGATATCGGTACCAGTCGAGAAAGTTAGTCCCAGTCAACTTGTCATTTTCAATGACAGATCGCAGTGATAGTGTTTGAACGTTTGTTGCCATTTGATTCTACAATTCAGATATGAAAAGTTTAATTAGCAGGAAAAATAAAATTATATCCACCATTTTATAAAACCCAGTGAAATTTATTATTAGTGGCTAAGACCCTATTTCACCAAAGTTTACCGTCGCTGAGGGCGATCATGCACTCTTTAGTTATTTAGGTAGGTAACTCCTTACCAATCACATCTCTATGTGACTCTTAGATCCTTATGGGACTGTATCATCATATGATGCTTATTATGGCATGTTTATCCCATCTAATGCCTTGAGGTCCAAAACCGTTTTGATAACCCCATTAAGTCAGACAATAAAACTCGTGAATGGCTAGGTTCAAAACAACGAGGCCAAGGCCCAACTCCATATCATCAAGGCCCAACTAAACACGTGTCGTTGAGGGCGATCACCGCATTTAAAGAACCAGGATTTCAGTAAGCGTCGTGTTGAAACTCCCATTCACCCGTGTCTCCTCAAGATCAAGGTAGATACGTGTCGCTGAGGGCGATCACCGCTCCACGATGAACAAGATTTCAACAGGGCGTTTTATTGACGACATTAAAACTTAAGATTTTCTAAAAGGGTTTGATTTTTAATTTAAAAAAAAAAAGTTCCGTTTTATAGTTTAATTTTAAAACTCCTTTTAAAATTAAACGAGTCATGCCACATGTTTATTTCCCCATGTATCTCATACATATAAACATGTGCACAGATCTTGCATCCTATGCAAAATCCCACGCTCGTATCGTATACGTGGTTGTATTGTAAAATAAAAGTAGCATGTTAAAATATTGCACCCTAACCATACATCTAGCGCATCACATACAAACTAAATGTAAAGCACACTGTGTTTAGATATGGCCCATCTACCCTATAATTCTCCCAAGCCAATGAGAGAATTTTTATAAAAAGAAAAATAAAATTACAAGAGAATAAACCCCAGTTGCATTGAGGTATAAACTGAAAGTAAAATTACATAAGAGTAGAGGGAGACGACACGCAGGCCGTATTTACCAAAATAAACCTCCTAGAGCCATATCCAACACCACACAATTCACATATGAACAATTCATATAATTATGTCAAACATAGCATACAACAACACATATCAAAAACCATTTTTAAAATGTGTTCAATTTAGGGTTTGTGCAATTTTAACATGCCTTTCTTAAAATCAGGCCTTTGTATCAATAATTATAAATACCATGAATCTCCATTCAAGAATTTAAATTATTGACCCAAAAATTTTTAAAATTCATAATTTTAATAAATTTTCAGCCATCCCACTATAATTATAATTAAAACAATTTTATTTATAATTATACAGGGATTTCGACTTTAGGCCTGAAAATCAAGAAAATTTTTCTAATCAATCATATTGATTCCATATGTATCGTATACATATAATTTGCACCTTTTTCTGTAGATTGAGTTTTTAAGAAAACTGTTCGGTGGGTTTCTTTGTAAAACCAAAACAACGTGATTGAAAGTGGTAAACACACATATCATACATCATATGTACACAAAAACAATTTTAAATCCTAGAACTAGCGTGGCTCTGATACCACTGTTGGGAATTCTAGGCGCCTAACGCAGCGGAAGCAAATATAAAATTTTAAATTTAAACGCGCCAAGTCCTAAAATTCCCGAACGGATCCGCTAGCAGAATTTAAAACCTGTTAAGATAGTGGTATACCTCACGAGTTCCAATCGGTTGGTTGTACAAGGCGTGTGCAAGGAGTCCACTTTCAGCGTTCTCCCTCTGCCGGTAATCCACACGAACAGTTTGTCGGGCACCAAGGTGCTAGCCTTCTGTTCTTTTCTCCAAAAGAACAAGGGACCAATCTACAGTGACTTTGAACTCAAGAACTCCTTCTTGAATCAACCAAGGTGGCGCAAAGAAGAAAACCCCACAAGAACTCCTTCTTGTTTTTCCTTCTCTCACAAACCCTAATTTTTGGTGACTGCAAATCGACTTTCCTAACTCCTTAGGCAAAGTCAATTTTTCCTCTCTCAACACTTGGGAGCCAAAAATTTTCCTCACTTGGAAAGGTAGGGTTTGAGAATGGCGACTTTGCTCTCTTCTCTCTCTAGGGAAGAAAACAAAATTTTCACAAGTGAATTGTGATGTCTGTGTGTGTCGCCTAACCCCTAGGGTTTTTAATCAAAATTAGAGCATTATTATAATGCTATAATCATAATAATATGACTTCATGAATTGAATTTACAATTAAAATATTACTATAATATTTAATTTAAATTCAAATCGTAATCTTAGGGAATCAATTGGAAGATCAAATCTGCCCTTGGGACCCACCTAAGAAGGCGTCATATGCTGTATAATTCCTTTTGGAATTTTATAAATCAAAAACCTTCCTAATTTTAGGAAGTCATGATTTCCCAAAGATCCTGAGTTGAGATTCAAATCTTTTGATTTCTCCATCAAATCTTTTGAATTCAAACTCATGATTTAAATTAATAAAACAATTTTATTAATCTAAAATCACCAAATGAGGCGCCACCTCAAACCAATATTGGGGAATTTTTTAAATCAATAATCTCCTAACTTTTAGGAATCTTATCTGATTTATTTTTCCCTAATTTTATAATTGTAAATAAATTAATCCCCATTAATTATTTAACAATTATTATATTTAAAATTGTCCCACAAATTTAAATATTTCACAACTGTAGATTAATTAAGACAAGATTTAATGTCCCAGACATTTTGCTATGTCTTCAATTGTGCCACCGGAGTGACCCACGAATTAACCCTAATTCGTGTCCCTATAAGCGGTGTCCTGATCCTGCTCATGTGTGACCCAGCAGGCCCCACGTGAAGTTGGCAGCAGGCCATCCCTATGACCTACAAGCCGTGAGCGGACTCTAGCAAGCCATCACAACTACCCAAAACACGTGAGTTATCGTTTTCACCAAAAACGACTTAACCTTAGTACCTTCATGTCATAGAACCTATTGTCCTACGATATCTTGGTCATGGATTAGGCACAGGAAAGTCAGCCATAATCCAAACCACAACTTTCTCGATTTCCTGAGTTAGTCCCAGTTTACTGAGTGGCCACTCCTTTCCTTGGACAGACTCATCGAGGGCGCCAGTTAGATATCTCTCATCTAATGAGGGACAAATCTTGGTCAATCCACATTCCTCAGCACGACAATCAACCAAACCCGCACTTAGCCCTTATGGCTACCCTGCTACGGGCAACGTTAGACTAAGCCAAAGTCTGAAAACTGCAACGCCGGAATAATGATGACCTCACGTCTAAGGCATCGTGACATGCGTACAGGAGAGGCAAGCTGATGACTAAACCCATGCAGGACTCTCCGGGTCAGTCCAGCAACTCGTAACCCCTTACGTAATTGCACCATGACTCTCTTTCCAGCATCTAGTGCATGCATCTCTATGCACCGAGGTCATGCTGGTCTTAGTTCATTTTCGCTCCCATGAAAACAATCGACCAGGGACAGATTTAGATTAATTATCTCATAATTAATCACGGACGCTATCATAGTAAACATGCTAATTATGATAACACATTAATTTATCTCTATAAATTAATCCAAATGTTCATAACATTTTACACAAAATGATTGGCCCTAGGGCACAATCTCCAACATTAATGCCATCAATAAAACACCCTGTTAAAATCTTGCTCATTGTGGAGCGGTGATAGCCCAAGCTACACGTATCTACTTTTATCTTGACGAGACATGGGTGAATGGAAGATTCAACACGATGCCTTATTGAAATCTTGGTTTATTGGATGCAGTGATAGCCTAAGCTACACGTATTTGATGGACCTTGATGATATGGGTTTGGGCTTTCGCCTCATTGTTTTGAGTTTGGCCATTCACAAGTTTTGTTGTGTGACTTAATGGGGTTATCAAATCGGATTTGGACCTCAAGGCATTAGATGGGATAAACATGCCATAATAAGTATCATACGATGATACAGTCCCATAACGATCTCAGAGTCACATATGATGTGATTGGTAAAGAGTTACCTACCTAAATAACCTAAGGTTGCATTATCGCCCAAGCGAAAGTAATCTTTGGTGAAATATGGGTCTTAGCCACTAATAATAATTTTGCTGGGTTTTATAAACTGGTGGACATTTTTGCTAATTAACTTTCTTATCTTAATTGTAGAATCATGGCAAACAATTTAAGTTCAGCGTTATCACTGCGATCTATCCTTGAGAAGGATAAGTTAAATGGGACGAACTTCCTTGATTGGTTTCGTAATTTGAGAATTGTTCTCACCCAAGAAAGGAAGCTTTATGTCCTAGAAAACCCTTCCTCTGAACAGCCTACCGACGACGCTCCAAGAGCTCAAAGAACTGCTTATGAGAAGCAGTTCAATGACTCTATCGACGTTGCTTGCCTAATGCTAGCCACGATGGTTCCAGAATTGCAAAAGAACATGGAAACGTTGACAGCTTTTGAGATGGTCACACATCTCAAGGAAATGTTTCAGCAGCAGGCTAGGCAAGAGACGTTTGAGACCACTAAGGCTCTACACTCTTGCAAGATGGTTGAAGGTGCATTCGTTAGTACCCATGTCTTGAAGATGAAGGGGTACATAGATCACCTTAGTAGGCTGGGATTTCCCATTACTTCAGAGCTTGCGACGGATTTGATCCTAAACTCGCTGCCTAGAAGTTTTGACCAGTTTGTCATGAACTTCAATATGAATGGAATGGAGAAATCAATTTCTGAGCTGCATGGGATGCTCAAGACTACTGATGCATCCATTAAAAAGGCACCTGATCCAGTCTTGATGGTTCAGAAAAACCAGGGGAAAGGGATGGGCAAAGGAAAGAGGAAGGGTAAAGCCCCGGTTGGTGAGACCAAGCCAGGGAAGATAAAAAGAAGAAGAGCGGTGAGGTCTCTACTTCAGGTATCTTCGTTATAGAGTTCACTTTTCTACTTTAACCACTTGAGTATTAGATACAGCATGTGGTTCTCACATATGTACAAATGTGTAGGGTCTTAAAGACAGTAGAAAGCTGGACAGAAGCGAGGTGGACCTGCGCGTAGGCAATGGAGCAAGAGTTTCTGCTGTTGCTGTGGGAACATACGAGCTTGTGTTGCCCTCTGGGCTCATTTTCATTTTGAATAATTGTTATTATGTACCTTCATTGAGTTCAAACATTATTTCCCTTTCTTATTTGGATAAGGAATGTTTTACATGTGTTAACGGTAATGGAAGGTGTTCTATTTATAAAGACAATGTTTTATTTGCTTATGGTGATTTGCAAGATAATCATTACGTCTTAAAATTAGAACGACAACATGATAACAATATCTATAACGTTGATACCAAAAGGATCAAGATTAACGAGTCAAATCCTACGTACCTTTGGCATTTTCGTTTAGGCCATATAAATGAGAAACGCCTAGAGAAGGTCCATAAAGATGGACTTCTAAGCTCATTTGATTTTGAATAATATGATGCTTGCAAATCTTGTTTACTTGGTAAAATGACAAAGGCGGCCGTCACTAGCTACAGTGAGAGAGCACCTGACTTATGGGGAATCATACATAGTGATGTATGTGGACCCATGAGTACTCAAGCTAGGGGTGGTTACTCATACTTCATAACGTTCACTGATGACTTCAGTAGGTATGGCTATGTCTACCTAATGATGCACAAGTCAGAGTCTTTTGAAATGTTCAAAAGATTTCAAAGTGAAGTAGAGAACCAACTTGGCAAAATAATCAAAGTCCTTCGATCCGATCGAGGAGGCGAGTAGTTGAGCCAAGAGTTTATTGATCATCTAAGAAGGTGTGGGATAGTCTCAGAACTTACCCCTCCTGGAACTCCACAGTGGAATGGTGTTTCTGAGAGGAGGAATTGGACTTCATTAGATATGGTCCGATCTATGATGAGTCAGGCTGATCTTCCGCCATCCTTTTGAGGGCATGCTCTCGAAAACTGTTGCGTTCACACTTAACCGTGTTCCGTCTAAGGCAGTTGAGAAGACACCATATGAGATATGGACTGGAAGAGGCCCAGTTTGTCTTACCTCAAGGTTTGTTGATGTGAAGTTTATGTTTGTGGGATACCCCAAGGAAACAAGGGGGTATTATGTCTACTACCCATCTGACAACAAAGTGTTTGTAGTAGGAAATAGATTCTTTCTATAAAAGGATTGTGTCTCCAAAAGAGAAACTGGGAGTAAGATAGATGTTGAAGAGGTTCAAGATCAACAAGACACTCTAGAAGCACAGATGGAAACTAGAGAAGTGCCACAAGACGTTGTGGAAGCTCCTCTAGTAGCACAAGGACCACAAAGGTCTAATAGAACACGTTCTCAACCTCAAAGATATGGATTTTTGATGACTGAGAAGAAGGATGTGTTGCTCATGGAGCGTGGTGAGCCTACCACCTTTCAAGAAGCTATTGTGGGTCCCAACTCTGAAAAATGGGTTGAAGCCATGAAGGCAGAGCTGCAATCCATGTACGACAATAAGGTATGGACCTTAGTCGACCCACCTGAAGGTGTAAAAGACGTAGGGTGCAAGTGGGTTTTCAAAGGGAAAACTGACATGGATGGCAACGTTAATGTCTTTAAGGCCAGCCTAGTTGCAAATGGGTTCACTCAACGTCATGGCATTGACTATGATGAAACGTTTTCCCCAGTTGCAATGGCCAAGTCCATTAGGATCCTCCTTGCCATAGCCGCATATTATGACTATGAGATATGGCAAATGGATGTCAAAACAGCATTCCTTAATGGAAGGCTGCCCGAAGATGTGTACATGACACAAACTGAGGGGTTTGTATGTCCAGAGGAACCAGGAAATGTGTGCAAACTTCAGAGATCCATTTATGGATTGAAGCAAGTATCCCGGAGTTGGAATCATCGTTTTGATGAGGTAGTCAAAGAGTTTGGCTTCTTGCAAAACCCTGATGAGCCTTGTGTTTACAAGAAGGTTAGTGTGAGCACGATTGTATTCTTGGTGCTTTATGTCGATGACATAATTCTCATTGGAAATGATGTTCCTACCTTGGAGATTGTGAAATCTATGTTGGGAAAATCATTCTCGATGAAGGACTTAGGAGAAGCTGCTTACAATCTAAGCATCAAGATCTATAGAGATAGATCTCAAAGGCTTCTTGGATTAAGTCAGAGTACATATTTGGATAAGGTACTGAAACGTTTAGTATGCAGGATTCCAAAAAGGGATTCATACCGATGAATCATGGTTTAGTCCTGAGCAAGAATAGTGTCCCAAGACACTTGATGAGCGAGGGCGCATGAGTGGCATCCCTTATGCATCGGCAATAGGATCCATCATGTATGCCATGTTGTGTACTCAACTAGATGTGTCATTTTCCTTGAGTATGACGAGCTGGTTCCAACAAGACCCTGGTGAGGATCATTGGACCGCTGTCAAAAACATCCTTAAGTACTTGACAAGGACTAAGGATGAATTCTTGGTTTATGGTGGAACTGATGAAGAGCTATGTGTAATTGGTAACAAAGGTACCTATTTTCAAACCGACCAAGATGTTTTTAAATCGCAGTCTGGATACGTGTTTCTCCTGAACGGTGGCAGCGTGAGTTGGAAAAGTTCCAAGCAGAGCACCATTGCTGATTCTACAGCAGAGGCTGAGTATATAGCAGCATCATATGCAGCTAAGGAGGTTGTATGGATTAGGAAGTTCATTACTGAGGTTGGTGTGGTTCTGACCATTACTGATCTTATAACCTTGTATTGTGACAATAGCGGTGCTATTGCACAAGCCAAAGAGCCCCGGTCTCACCAAAGGACCAAACATATACTTAGACGTTGTCACTTTGTTAGAGAGATGATTGACAGAGGTGATGTCAGGATATGTAAAGTAGTAGGCGAGGATAATGTTCCCGATCCTCTTGCACGGGTCATACATGAACGCCATGTAACGTCGATGAAGATTAGACACATTGATCAATGTACCTAGTGTAAGAACAATTTGATAAATGATTGTACCTAGTGCAAGTGGGAGTTTGATGGAGATTGTGCCCTAGGGCCATTCATTTTATATGTATGAACATATTGTTTGACTGATTTATGAATGATAAATTATGTCGTTATCATATTATTAGCATGTTTACTATGATAACAATCCTTGATTAATCATGTGATAATTATTCTAAACTGTCCTTGGTCTATTATTCACGTGGGAACCTGAATGAACTAAGACCAGCATGACTTCGGTGTATAGAGATACACGCATGTGATGCTTCTCGAGAGTCATGGTGCAATTATGTAATGGGTTACAAGTTGCTGGACCGACCCGGAGAGTCCTGCATGGGTTTAGTCATGAGCTGGTCTCTCCTGTACACCTATCACGATGCCCTTAGACCTGAGGTCTTCATTATTCCGGCGTTGTAGATGCTGAACTTTGGCCTAGTCCAACGTTGCCCGTAACAGGGTAGCCATACAGGCTAGGTACGGGTTTAGTTGTTTGCCGTGCTAAGGAATGTGGTTGACCAATAAGGAATTTTGTCCCTCATTAAGTTTAGAGATATTTGACTCTGCCCCTCGATGAGTTTGTCCAAGGAATGTGTGGCCGCTCAGGGTAATGGGACTAACTCAACGAATCGAGAAAGTTATGGTTTGGATTACAAGGATGACTTTCCCATGCCTTATTCATTACCAAAATATCATGTGACAATAGGGATTATGCCAAGGTGGTACTAAGGTTAAGTGGTTGATGTTAAAACGATAACTCACGTGTTTTAAGTAGTCCTGATGGCTTGCTAGAGTCCGCTCTCGACTTGTGAGTCATAGAGATAGCTTGCTGCCAATTTCACATGAGGCCTGTTGGGTCACACATGAGTAGGATCAAGATACTGTAATGGGACACGAATTAGGGTTAATTCATGAGTCACTTTATTGACACAATTTAAGACAGTTGAATTTCTTAGGACATGAAGTCTTGTCTTAAATAAAATCTACATTTGTAATATTTAAATTTGTTAGACAAGTTTAAATATATTAATTGTTAAATAGTTAATTTGATTAATCTATTTACTATTGAATTCTTATTTAAAATATTAGGGAATAATGAATTGACTAAGTCTCCTAAGAGTTAAGGGATTATTGATTTATTAAATTCTCTAATATTGAAGAATAAGATGAGGTGGCGCCTCACTCTTGAATTTATTTAATAAAATATGATTTTTTTAATTTGAATTCAAGACTTAAATTTGAGTTAAGATATTAGGGTAATATTTTAATTTAATTTGTTAAGGAAATTAATAAGTTGGTTATAACTTCCTAAGAGTTAGGATTGTTTTCTTATTTATTAAATTCCTATAAAACCACAAGGAGGGGCGAATTCTTGGAGATTCAAATGCAAGATTTGATCTTGCATTTTGAATTTCAAGAATGCATTTTGAATTTTAGGTTCAGATATTAATTGTCACGACCCCCTCCAAAAAAATCCGTGACCGGCACGGACATGGGCCTACCCATGCCGTAAGCCTACCCCCAATCCATCTATACCAAGTAGCATAACATCAACCTTGTTATTCACAGCATTCGAATATACGTTTAACAATACTCTGACATTCATAATCTCATCGTTCACATGCATACTTACGTCAGCCTATCAATTTAAAATATAATCAAGCAATGAAACAATATCTCAAAATATCAAATAGCAATACAACGCTAATCAACCCATCACGTTAGCGAGTCAAACAGAACAATAAATACACAACCCTGAATCCTCTCCCTAAGTACTAGTGGAGCTGACACACTAGAATTCAGTACAACTCTACTCAAGAAGATTAAATGCCCACACGAACAATGACGCGAGGTTTCGGCTAGCTCCCGCTCAGAGCAGAAGTTGTGGCTAATCCTAAATCTGCATCTGAAAAGTTTAAAACAAGGGGTGAGTCGAAACTCAGTGAGCGGCCAACCCATCCCAGTCGTGGTGTAGGGCATCACCACGTAGGGAAAGCGATCGCCAACAGTATCAACACAGGCCAACAATAAACAATTCTTATAATAACATTCATTCACTATACCAAATCCAATAAGTACAATAATTTAAATATAATGCGAATTAGCGAGCAAAGGAGCCTACACAACAAGGGAAAATCATTTCAACCTTTTCGATTTGATAGAACAACAAATCTCTATTGATTTTAAAAAAAAAACTTTGTAGAAATAATGGTGTTTAAGAAAACCTATTTTAAAGATTCATTTAAGCAAAACAAAAGTTTGAAATAAAGTAAAATTTAGTTAAATAAAATGATACGAGATTTTACCTTTTATTAAAACAAAAATGAAAATATGGAAAGCAAGTTATGAAATCCCCTTTACACATGGCCTTTACTGCGTAAAAAAAAGTTGATTAACAAGATCACTTAAGCCATTTAAAATTTATAGCCATTAAGGGTGTCATGATCAAATTCTATAAAATTCTTGAGAGAGAAGGGTCATAACGAGTTTAGGGATCAAGTAAAACTATCATAACATTGAAGAGCTTGTCTTTCTCAACATATCTTTGGAAAATAAAACTTTAGTAAGAGTAAGGATGCTTCTTGCAATACTGATTTATAATATAAACCTGTTTTGAAAACAAAGAAAGAAGGGCTTATACAAAATCGTGAAAACTCAGTCGACAATTATGTCCATAACATTCTCCTGTGGGATGAACAACAATACGATAACAGTCCCATACTACTTTTCCAACTCTCAAAGATAGTGAAAAATTAAATATAGATAATATTAATATTCAACAGCAAAAAACCCTCAATCTTTCAACAATTGAAGTGCCGACTCAACCAATTTATATCCGTAATCAGTTTATAAGCAAATAAAGTCCCAATGTACAACAGCTCATGATAACCAATAATTTATAAGCAAGTAAAGTCTCAATGCAAACCAAAATTTCACAGTTAGTTCACCACCAATGACAACTAACACAATTATGATAATTCAAGTCTGTCTCCACACATGAGGGAACCGCACACAGCATCACCTCAAGTTCTCAACCCGTGGGGACGGCACACAGCTTCTCACCCATTGGAAACGCACACAGCATTACCTCAACCCGTGGGGACCGCACACAGCTTTTCACCCATCGGGAGCGCACACAGCATTACCTCAACCCGTGGCGACCGCACACAGCTTTTCACCCATCGGGAGCGCACACAGCATTACTTCTATCAAACCATTTATGCAAGAGGGTTTAGAATCAAATACAATTCCACTATAATTTCTAAAATCCATATGTGTATAAACAAAAGAATTAGTTACCATGAACACCTTACCATATAGTAGACAAGCCCCCAAGCGGTGCCAGGATAAGAAAGCCGCTCACCTCTACTACTTGGAGAATGGATGGTCGCACTCTTTAACTTTCAATCAACACTTGATGCCAACAAATCTATAAGCATATGTACAAGAAAGATTTAATCATACAACCTAGGAATTAACTTTTAAGTGACCTTTAAGGTCTAAGCATTCACAACCCATCATTCCAATTCTTAGCAACAAGACCTCTTATCCCACCTTACCCACACCTACTTAGGATCCTAACACTTAAGAGAACAACAAGAGACTTGAGTATCAATTTGGGAGCTTTAACAATGTTTTGAAAATCAAATATTTATAAGAACTCACAATCATATGTTTATCACCTTCTTCCCTTTCAAGTAAAACTTGTTTAATTTGTTCATCACCCTTGGATTCAATGTTATTATTCCAAAGCTCTCTATAATTCCAAAGTGTGTCATTTGGTTTGTTAAAGCCATCAAAATAACTCATAGGGACCAAAATGCAACTTTAAAGTTCCATACACGATAACCCATTTTCAAAATACTCATTCAAAATTCAAACCAAAGCATTAGAACTCATTTCTATTATCCAATTAACTCATCTAAACTAACAATTTTAAGAAAACAAGGAGATTTCATCAAAAACCCCAAAATTTCCAAATTTTCGTCACTTTTGAACCCTAGAATCAAAACAGCCCCAAAACTCAACTTTATGGAGTTTTAATAGCTTCAAGAGGTAGCCAACATGATATACTATCATCAAATGGTTCATTCCAACAAAGAACATCAAGAAAAATGAAGAATTTGGTGATTTTCGGGTATACCTTCATTTTGGCCGAAAATGGTGTTTGGAGTTGTTTACCCAAGCTTGTGTGACTTCTAAAATGGCTATGGAGGTTGGGAGAATGAAGTTTGAAGCTCAACGATTAAGCTAACATCAAGAAATTTAAGTTATATCAGCAAAATTCCTACCACCAAGAGAAAAGGACCAAAAGAGGGAAAAAAAAAGCATAAGAAAGTACCAATCAAGAAAGTGAAAGGGAGGACGGCGGTGGTGGCTGGTCGCCGGTGCACGGCGGCTCTGGGAGGCCGGCGACGTTGTCTGTGGTGGTGGAAGGTGGCTGGACAATCGCTGGTCATGTGGGTGGTGAGGGAGAGTGTGAGACGAGAGAATAAAAAATGAAGGGAAGAAGAAATGCGCAAGCTGTTATAAAATGTAGTGGGGTCATTTTACAATTTCTGAAAGTCTGGGGGGCTGAAAGGCTATTCAGATTCAATATTTAAGTTAATGGAATTTATGAAAATGCCCAGAATTGTTTAAATCCTTCCAAAACGGTCTTAAAAACTCTAAATATATATAAAAAAAAGAATAATTTCTTGACAAACTTTATATCGTTAGCTTCATTATGGAGAGTAGATTTCAAATATGAAATTTGTTTTTGAAATATTCGATTCTAACATCTTTCAATTCTTACTCAAATGTATCACTTATTGAGTCTAAAGAAAAACTCATAAGACTTAAAAATTCCATTTGCTCCCAAATTTTTACCACAAGCTCCGAAAATGTATATACTTCCAATTTAACATCTATTGCTCTAAACTACAAGTTTTCTTATTCCTAAAATTTCTAAGCTTAACTCTTAAGGCTTAAAACTAGCCTGAAAATCCATCTAAAAATCTAAAACACTCTAATTATACTTGTAAACCCCAAAAACTAAATTCTAAACTTCGGGATCTCACATTAATGAAATATTTTAATTAAGAATTCAAACCCTCTTGACTCATTCCAACCAATGGGAAGTGTGCATTCTAGATTTAGGTTTCAAGATATGATCTTGAAATTTAAATTGAGATTGCCTCTTAATCTTGAATTATAATATTAATGTAATTTTATAATCAAGATTTTTTGATTCCCTAATTTGAGGAATGGGGACTCTTTAAGACACAAAAAAAAGTTGCATATCCTAAGAGAGGAAAAAGGGAGAGTTTCGAACTAACCCTAAACTTAGGGCTTAAAGGGCGAGTTGTGTGTGAGAGTAAGAAGAGGCTAAAACCTAGAGTAAGTGTGGTCAAGAAATTCGTTCTTGGTAGTCTGCTCATCTCTTGAGTTTTGGTGAGGAATTTTGAGGAAAAATTACATACTAGTGCGCCACTTTGATTCTTGGATATTTCAAGAAGTGTTCTTGAAATTTCAAGGTTTGTAGATTGGTTCTCATAATCTCTTGGAGAATAGATTAGAGGCTAGTGATGGAGATTGTGCCCTAGGGCCAATCATTTTATGTGTATGTTTTGAACATATTGATTAATTTATAGATGATAAATTATGTTGTTATCATATTATTAGCATGTTTACTATGATAGCGTCCTTGATTAATTATGTGATAATTAATCTAAAACTGTCCCTGGTCGATTGTTCTCGTGGGAGCGAGAATGAACCAAGACCAGCATGACCTCGGTGTATGGAGATACATGCACTAGATGCTTTACGAGAGTCATGGTGCAATTATGTAAGGGGTTACAAGTTGCTGGACCGACCTGGAGAGTCTTGCATGGGTTTAGTCATGAGCTAGCCTCTCCTGTACACCTGTCACGATGCCCTTAGACCTGAGGTCTTGACTATTTCGGCGTTGTAGATGCCTTTAGAGATATTTGATTGGGCCCCTCGATGAGTCTGTCAAAGTAATGTGTGGCCACACAGGGAAATGTGACTAACTCAAGGAATCGAGAAAGTTATGGTTTGGATTAATGATGACTTTCCCGTGCCTTATCCATGACCAAAATATCGTGTGACAATCGGGATCAAGACAAGGTTGTACTAAGGTTGAATCGTTTATTGTTAAAAGCGACAAACTCACGTGTTTTGGGTAGTCGTGATGGCTTGCTAAAGTCCGCTCTCGACTTGTGAGTCATAGGGATGACTTGCGGCCAACTTCACGTGAGGCCTGCTGGGTCACACACAAGCAGGATCAAGATGCTATAATGGGACACGAATTAGGGTTAATTCGTGAGTCACTTTGGTGACACAATTTAAGACATAGTTGAATGTCTTAGGACATGAAATCTTGTCTTAAATAAATATCTACATTTGTGATATTAAGATTTGTTGGACAAGTTTAAATATATTAATTGTTAAATATTTAATTGGATTAATCTATTTATAATTATATTCTTGTTTATAATATTAGGGAATAATAAATTAGATAAGCTTCCTAAAAGTTAGGAGATTATTGATTTATTAAATTTTCTAATATTGGGATAATAAGCTTGAGGGTGGCGCCTCATATATCATGATTTTAATTAATGGAAATGTTATGTTAATTAGAGTCATGACTTAAATTTTAATTTCAATTCAAGATTTGATTTTGATATTCAAGATTCAAATTTTGAGTTAAAGATATTAGGGTAATATCTTAATTCAATATTGTTGGAAATTAATAAGTTGGTTATAACTTACTAAGAGTTAGGATTGTTATTTTGATTTATTAAATTCCTTAAAATCAAGGAGGCCGATGGCGCAATCTTGTGGGGTCCATGGGCAAGATTTGATCTTGCATTTTGAATCTCAAGATTGCATTTTGAATTCAAATTATGATATAAAGGTAATATTTTAATTAAGAATTCAAGGCCTAATTAAAATTATAATATTATTATAATCTTATAATTTTATAATTTGATAATCCACTAATTTAGGGATCCCCTAATTATAATTATCAAACTCCCCAAACTCTATAAATAGGAGAGCCAAAGTCTAATTTGCTAACCTAGTTCACACAAGAGGCAAAAATATTCGACTTGCACTACATTTTCTGAGACAAAATCGGCTAACCCTAGTTCTAGAGCGAGAAAGTCGACTTTCTCAAGGAGAAAGAGAAAGTTCGACTTGCACCAAAACTTTAGGGTTTTTGTGTGAGACCAAGAATAGTTCTTGGGTTTGAGGCGCCACTTTATACTTGAACTTCAAGAATAGTTCTTGAGTTTCAAGAACTGTAGATAGAGTTCCCGTATTCACTTGGGAAGAAGTGAAGGAGGCTAGCACCTGGGCATTTGCCAAACTACTCGTGTGAATCACCAGCAGAGCAAGGACACTCGGAGTGGACTTCTCTGAATCGCAAAGTTCAAAAGCTATCGATTGTTTTTGGTAAATCACTTTTCGTTTCCTAGTATAAACTCATATAGCGGATCCTGGCAGGAAATCACGAGCTGTGTTATTAATTTAAAGTTTATTTTTAATTTTATTCGCTTCCGCTGCTCGCCGGCCCTGTGATCACCGGCAGAGGAAGGACACGAGTCTGTGGACTTCATAAATTGCAATCATTCAAGCATCCGTTTGATTTAGGTAAACATCTTATCTCACTGGTATAAACACAATTAGTGGATCCTATGGAGGAGATTATAAAATTTTATTTTTACCTTTTTCGCTGCGTTTGCTCCATAATCTCCAATAGATAGTTGTGCACGATTTTAGGAGATATCATTCAGCTTTGATTTGTATTTAAACTGTTCCAATCAATAAAAATTACTTAGTTTAACAACAAATCTTTTTGAATAATATTCTCTCTCTTCCTCTACGCTTAATTTTTTCCAACAGTGGTATCAGAGCTATCTTCTTAAGGGACCTAAGGGAGGCTGTTGTTTTTCCTTTCTCACTATGGATTCAGAAACACCATTCACGGCACTAGCACCACCAGTCTTCAATGGAGACGGCTACGATGTCTGGGCAGCAAGAATGGAAGCACACATGGAGGCAAATGACCTATAGGAAGTTGTTGAGGAGGATTATAAAATTCCTCCCTTGCCTGCAAACCCAACCATGGCGCAGATTAAGAATCACAAGGAGAAGAAAATGAAAAAGTCAAAGGCTAGGGCTACTTTATTTGCAGCAGTTTTGGTCAACTATCTTCACCCGAATTATGTCTCTAAGATTGGCTAAAGCCGTTTGGGATTATCTCAAATCGGAGTATGAAGGAGATGAATGAATTAGAGGCATGAAAGCACTGAACTTGAGAAGGAAATTCGAACTGCAGAAGATGAAGGAATCAAAAACCATCAGAGAGTACTCTGACAGACTCCAGAATATAGTTAATCAGGTAAGACTCCTTGGTACTGAATTCATTGATTCTCGGATAGTTGAAAAACTTCTTGTTATTGTGCCTGAACGTTTTGAAGCAACAATAACCACCCTAGAAAATTCTAAGGACTTTTCTAGTATCACCTTGGCAGACTTATTGAATGCATTACAAGCACAAGAACAAAGAAGAATTATGAGAGAAGACAAAGTTGTTGAGGGGGCATTGACGACAAAACATCAAAATGGTGGTAAGGGAAATTACCCTCCTTGCAAGCACTGTGGCAAAAAAGATCATCATCCTAATAAGTGTTGGAGGAGACCAGATGCAAAGTGCAACAAATGCAATCAACTTGGACATGAAGTGGTGATTTGTAAAAATCAACCTGATGAACATGCACAAGTTATGGAAGAAGAGGAGGAAGATCATCTCTTTGCAGCCTCATGTTTCCCAAAAGACAATAGTTTTGGTGATTATTGGTTAATTGATAGTGGTTGTACCAATCACATGTCTCATGATAAGACTCTCTTCAAGGAATTAAAGCCAACAACAATCAACAAAGTTAGAATTGGAAATGGTAAATCTATTACTGTCAAAGGTGTCGGAACCATAGCCATTTCAACTTGTTCAGGTACAAAGACAATTTCTATGTATTATTTGTGCCTGAAATTAACATCAACTTGCTTAGTGTTGGCCAACTACTGAAAAACGATTTTAAGGTGGTCATTGAGGAGAAATTTTGCATGATTAAAGATCATACTGACCAAGAGTTGTTAAAGGTAAAGATGAGAAGCAAAAGCTTTTCATGAAATCCATTCGAGGAGGAGGAAATTGTATCTCAGGTCAAAATGTGCAAATTTGAAGAGTCGAAAAGTAATCAAAAGCAGATAGTTGAAACCAAGGAGGAGCTGTCCATGATTGATACAAAAGAGGCATCACAAAAAAGGAACTTCATTGGAGAAAAGCTATGTGTTTCGAAATGGAACTTCAATGCAAATGGCTCAATCAACAAGAGCAAGGCAAGGCTGATGATGATAGAGTCTACTCCAAATCAAGCACAAGAGAGCAAGGAAGGTGTTGCTACAACTCTCAAATGCAAAAATAAAGATCACTTAGCTGATTTGTTGACCAAGTCTTTACAAGTGAATAAGAATGTCCAACTAGGTGAAGGAATTGGCGATTGCAGCAACTGAAGCAAGGAGGAGTGTTGGAGAATTGCGTCAGTTGCAACAAACCAAATTGTGCATTTTATGTTTTTTAGTATTTCAGATTTTTAATTTTATTAAATTTTAGTAATGCCATTTGAATTGTAATTTTTTAGGGATATTTTGTTTAGGAAATATTCTGATTTTATGTTTGTTAATTATGGGATAGTTGTGCACGATTTTAGGAGATATCATTCAGCTTTGTTTTGTATTTAAACTGTTCCAATCAATAAAAATTACCAAGTTCAGCAGCAAATCTTTTTGAATAATATTCTCTCTCTTCCTCTACGCTTAATTTTTTCCAACAGAGCTTTTATCTCAAACTCCAAATCAGTACTTTCTTCGCACCGAAATTTGATCACTTCCAAGTCAGAGTGAGTCAGGAGGTTAGGCAAGGAGGTAAGAGAGTCATTGCGTGCAAGAATATTAGATGTGTGCGTTTTACTCTTGTCTTGCATCACATGATTGTCCTCGTTATATTGTTGACCTACATTATCACAAGAGAAAGAAGAACATGTAACAGAAGGAATATTATCAATAGAAATAGTGTTACCCTCATTATTGCTATCTTTCTCGCGTGATGGTTTACTCTCCTTGACTTGGTGATTATCTTGTTGATGGCTATTGGTGTTTTGACTTTGGTCACTTTCATGATACTCAATCGTTCGTGATTGTAGGATAGCATCCTCTCTTTTTTGGTAACAGAAGGAATCATGTCTTGCATCACATGATTCTCCTCATTATATTGTTGACCTACATTAGCACAAGAGAAAGAAGAATAGGTAACAGAAGGAATATTATCAATAGAAATAGTGTTACCGTCATTATTGCTATCTCTCTCGTGTGATGGTTTGCTCTCCTTGACTTGGTGATCATCTTGTTGATGGCTATTGGTGTTTTAAATTTGGTCACTTTCATGATACTCAATCGTTCGTGATCGTAGGGTAGCATCCTCCCTTTTTTCGATTAAGATATCAAGGTTATTGAGTAACTGCTGAGAGTTGCTTTTTTGTTCTTGAAGCCATTGGTCAAACTCTTGTTTGGCCTTTCTCCTGCTAAGCTGCCATTCCATTCCCTCGAGTGCCTTTTGAAGTCTGTCCTGATATCGGTTTACACAGCCATTGGACTTATGGGAGCAATATTGACTTGAAGAATCATAGTTAGATGCATTACACAGAGAATGATTATAATTATAAGAGTTGGAATGATTATAGCAATCACAATCATTATACGAAGAATTATAATTATAATTATAACTAGACGGATCATGATAATTAAAAGGGTTATAATTATAAGAATCATCATCACCATAATAATTGCTGGGAGAAAAATGTTGTCTAGACATCTAAACAAAATATTTCTCAACCACCTAAAAAGAAAAGAATTTGAAAATAAAAACAAACAACTTGGGAAAATAATAATTATAAAAATAATTATTATTCTATAAATTTAAAATTTAAAACTTTAAAAAAAAATTTCGAAAAAGATTTTTTTTTCGAAATCTTTTAAAATTTATTATCGAAAATATTTAAATAAAAATAAATCTAATTCTAAAGATTCAATCAAGAATCAAATTGAAATGATTATCCTATCCTAAAATCAAATAGGAAAATCATATCAAACATCAAATTAAAAGAATCTTGAAAGAATCAAGATTTGGAATTTTAAAAGATTTTAATTTTATTATCATTTTTTATTTCAAAAATCAAATAAAATCTTTTATTCTCAAGATCTAGCCAAGAATCAAATTTAAAAAGATTATCAACTAAAAATCTAATCAATAATCCAATTAAAGAGAGAATCTTGCTAGAATCAAGGTTGCAAATTCAAAAGATATTAAAAATTTTCAAAAGTTATTTTTTTTTGTAATTAATTAAAACAAAAATAAAGAATAAAAACAAAATGCAAATGTAATCCTACTATGATCCTAGATCTAATGGAATTTTTAATATGAAACTATATGAATGCGGAACCTGAATTCAAAGAATTGACACAAATAATAACCGTTACCCTTAATAGAACTTCCCCGGCAACGGTTTCAAATTTGACCAAGCACCCGTCGTAAAGTGCTAACGAATCGAATTAATAATACTCGAATCTCGCAAGTATTACTATATATTAATATATAGTGTAGATGCTAACCCAAGGTCGAATCTCTTGTTGAACTTCGTGGTTAAAGATAACTACTATCTATATGAATATCTATGAACTTAGGTGAGGCAATTAAGATAGGTATAAGAGCAATAATATAAAAGGTAAAGGAATAATAAGATAAAGATATCCTAGAGAATAATCACAAATTCCACCATCCTAGTTCATAAAGATACAAAATCGAAGTGCCACTTTAATTATGTAACAAACCACATTCAAAGGTATTAGCCCGAAACCTCGAATATAATAGACTAAGAACAATGACAAAAATAGAAATATAGATAGAACACTCTTTTGTAAACCAACCATGTAACCACATGTTTAAAGAGCAAACTTTATTAATCATAAAAGAGATAATAATACTACGGGATACCAACATATGAAACTAATAAAGTTATGAACTACCTAATTACTATCTTCAAATAGTAATAACCAATGATAAAGAAGAGATAAATGATTTGCATTATATAACCACATCCAATGATGTATTTAATAATCATTAAATACTAATCATATATAAGTGACGTGTAACACACCCTAATTACAGGAAATGCTATTGTCATCTTCAAATATACGAGCAATTAAAGCAATGGCGAAAGATATAGAACTAGAATGGATAACTCAACCAATACTGGGGAACACGAGAATTTGTCACTAGCCATTCAAAGCAATCTCTATATTATAGATCAGACCAATGAACAAATATGGAAAATAAAGAACAATCGTAAGAACTATACTTTCTAATGTATCAACAATTCAAAACATACCTATGAAGAAATTGAGAACATTCATCGATGCATTATCAATATCTAGACTCTACAACTAGATGAAAATAAGAAACATAATTAAACAACAACTCCCTCGACTATGAAGAACGATGAACTCCGGCTTCCTTCAGATTCTCCTCTAAGGTAAAGGATGTTTAGGCTCTCATCATAGGGAAATAACCAAAACCTTGATTAAATCCCATATGGAGACCTACTGATGGCTAATGCCTCTCAAAATTGTGTTTTTTGCCTCTTCTAAATTGTTTCTGAGCGAGTTGAGATGTGGAATGACGAGCACTATTTATAGGCACGAAAATAGACTTGGGCTGCAAGTTTTGCAACAAATTGGACTTGTGCCACCAGTTGTGCCAGCGGCACAACATGATGGCAAAGCGAAATATCGGGGATTTCCTAATGGTATCTCGATATCTTGCATCCTGGCCGTCCAAAATTTACCCTAGACCACTTTGTTGCGTGTGCCGTGGGAAGTCCTTGCGGCACGGGCAACGACACATCCTATTTTTACGCTGAAGCTTATCTGCTGATGTCATGCTGACTCCAAGGCTTGTGCCATCACTTGTGTCGGCGGCACATGTGACGACACAAGAGATACTTGTGCTTTTTAGTATCTTTTCGTTGATTCTAGATGTTTCCCTTTTGGTTTGGCCCTGTTTGGATATCTAAACACCGAAAAACCCAATAAGTAGCACCTATTTATAAAAAACAATAAATAAATGCTAAATAATATATTTTATCCACTTTATTATGCCATACCTTGGTGCAGCCCTTAGTATATTAATTAGTCTATTTGCAATATATTATCATTATAAACATGTAAAAAGAAGACCAAATAACATGTCAATATTTGGGTTGATCAAGACTTCAGCTCAAAACAAAGAGGAACAAAGAGAAGAAAATGGAAGGGAAAGGCACAAACCAAGGGAGGAGGGACAACCACCACATTGGGTAGCTCATCGGTAACGTTTTCCGGCATTAGAGGGCAACGACAACATCGTCTGGCAGGGCGCAATGGTGGGCGACGAATATTCGAGAGGGAAGAGGAGGAACACGATGAAGTCAAAAGAATGGAGAGGAGACTATCGTGTGAATTGAAATAAGGAGGATTAGGGTTGTTTTATAGTGCTCACAAAATTTGGAGGGTAGAAATGAGATTCTAAAAACAGTGACAATTTTTTTAAAAAAATAGAATATTCCTTAGGAATAGTTTTAGGAACTTTGAATTTCTTCAATTTAGTCCCTAAAAATGCGTACTTTTCAAAATAATATTTTTTTTTAAAAAAAAGTGTTATCATTAGCTTTGCAAAGAGTAGATTCTAAATATGAAATTTGTTTTGACAACTTTACATCTAAAATCTTTCAGTTCCTACTCCAATGTGTCAATTATCAGACGAAAATAAAACCCGGATAAAATTTTTATTTCTAATTGCTCTCAATTTTTTTTTACTACAAAACCATAAAAATATGATGATTTGAAATACGACAAATAAAACTCTAAATTATCGGGTTTACTAATTTTTTAAAAATTCTAACCCCCTTATACTAGTCTCAAATTAGCTTAAAAAATTCTATCTAAAATTATAAAAATCACTAACTTTATTTCTAAACCCTCAAAAATAAATGCTAAAATCCTGGGATCTCACAATCTCTCCCCCTTAAGAAATTCGGTCCCCGAATTTCCCCTAAGGTACTAACCCCAGCTTACAAACATGTACCCAAAACTTTAAGCCATCTCCCCTTATTGCACTTCTTCATATTTTGTACCCTTCATTTTTATTATTGCTTATCCACAAACAGAGTGGATTTTAATCTCAAAGTGTAAATATGTTTCTCGACTTATTCTCAAACACAACATTATTCCATACTAGACCTCACATTAATGAAACCTTGAAAGGATAAAACCCTTAATGCATTCAACACAAGTAAATTCTTTAAATTTTAATATAAACAAAACATAAGTCATCCATCACTTAGGGAAATTAATAAAAATTCTCAAGAAGAAAAGGCATATAAAGAAATACTACAAGGTGCATGGAAAGATCAACAACATCAATAATCTTGTGAAGAAAATCAATAAGGTAACAAGAATATAAGGATGACAACAAACTCATCTAAACACTAGTCAAGTCCAACTTTATAGAGTTCCAACTAATCAAGAACATCATCTCCCACATCATCATTATAAATAACTCAAGTAGCTAGAATTGCGCAATAAGATTCCACCGTAAAGAAATTCCACACAAAATTGAACATAATTCGACCTCAATCCTTCATTCGGAAGAAATACAAATAACCAGTTCATCCCATAGTTGGAGCGCACCCCATATACAATTACTCATCCACCAAAAGTAACAACTATGTCAAGGTAATTTAATTCCAAGTCATTCACTCACCACCACCAGTAGCACATTTAAAATGTGAGAAAACAATCAATGAAAGAGTTCACAAATAAATAAAATCCATCACAATGAAACAAGGAGATCAAAATGTCGCCACTAAAATAGAACCCATGTACTAGTTATATTAAGCGAATCACATGGTTACAAAAGCAATGGTATTGGACACTTAAAACAACATTGATGCAAGAAAATATCAAGTAATTACAATAGATTGTAGCCAAGGTTTTCGACAAAATTGTCAAGTACCGAAGTTAGCACACCTCCATAATCTTTCATGCATTTTGTAACTTTTATACACACACCAGAGCGGTGTAATACCCATCCAAGATTAGCACTATGAAGCTATAGCAATGTAAGAATGATAGAACACTCAAAAGAAAATTACCATAACGACAAATCTATCACGACACTTTACAACATATATTTCCATTTCCTTCTCAGGTTTCCAACATATTTAAATATGAACAACTTAGAATCTAATAGCTTTAAAATACAATTATAATTTCCAAACCCTTCAAGAGTGCAGTACGAAGCACATCAAAATCTAAATACACGTACATTAAATATCATACAAGCTAGAGTGGGGCAACTCTAAACCACTCAAAGTCTGAGTATAGTTTATTTCAATGACAATGTAAACGATATCAGCAATCCAATTAACATTTCAAGTAGAAAGAATACACATATATAAAAATCAGCATATAAACCACCATACCATTGTTTCTATGAATAACTCTTGGTAATATGGTTAAATAAATAAATTTTTCCTTATTTAAATTTCTCCCAATATAGTCGTTCTTTAAAAGTATAATTAATTAGAATAAAATCAAAGAATTTCCCCAAACATTAGATGACTTTCCAGCTATACAAATCATTTCACTAGCCTAATAATAATACAACTCCAATCTCGAATCATATATAAATTTATCATCAAAATGTCAAATAAATAGGAAACCTACCTACGTTAGATTATAAAAATGGTAATCAACTCAAGTCTATAAAAACATAATTTATGGTATAACAAAATTGTGATTTTTACATGCTGATACATTCCTGTCCAGAATTGTTGCCCACAAAATTCTCATTATAACACATTGAAATGCAAGTTTAAAATGGCTATGACAATCACAAACAAAAATCAAAAGTCTCTAAAATCACAAGCTAGACATGTCAAACCACAAATTTAAGGTGTTAAAAGATATTGAAAATGTCTAACATAATTAGCTACTATAAGTACGAGTTTGAAATATCGACACAAGTCTAAAATGCCTTGAAAAGGTTAATATACTAGAAATTAATTGGTTAATGAAAACAAAAGCTCAAGACATGAAAAAATACTTTAAACCAAGAAAGGAAGGCTAAGATACTTCACTTGGAATAGTCATAAAAGGAAGAGTTGTGCACATCGAATTGAAAATTTTGACGAGTCAAGAATGGCCAGAAGACACTGATATAACTTTGGTCAAGTGAATCAAAGTGTAAACACAACAATTAAAAAGTTTAAATTCCAAGAAGTAGATCCCAATGCTCCAACCAATTATGTAAAATGGAATTTTAGCAAGTGAAAATACAATTTTAAAATGTAATGATGTGGTTCAAAACACCTTTGAAAATTAACCATCAAAATCAAGTTTTTGTGTACATGACGAGAAAATGTTCAAGGGCCCATTTGAGCAAGAAGCACTTCCAAAACATCATGAAATTTTTTTGTGGATCAAAATTAAAGATTATCATGAAATGATAACCCCCCCTTTTTTTTTCAAAATGACAACAAAACTTCAGCAAGAAAACTCAACGCTTAGTTTAGGGATTTTGAAACTGAATAAATATCAATTAATTAGATAAATACGATTTAAGAGCATAGAAAGAAAGAAGTTATTTTGAAAAGTTTCACCATCATTTCCAACACATTTAACATGTAAATAAGGAACTCAAATGCTCCCATGCACTTTTAAAAAACATTTGCTAATGACTCCATCGTGATATTCCATCAATTTAATCCTAAAGGACAACAACTAGAGGTTCCAAATACTTAACAATGTTAACAAATGAACAAGCGAACATACGTGAGTAGTCTAGACAAATAAAAATGCCACAAAAATCAACCACCGACAAAGTCAATCATATTCACACATAAATATGAACAACTACACATTAAACTTGTAACCAATTTCCGCTTATGATCAAGACCTAACTAACAATCCCAACTCATGAAAACAGGGAATTACTAATTTTAATTAAAAGATTACACTAATATTATAATTCAAAATTAAAAGGAAATTTAAATTTAAATTTCAAGATCAAATCTTGAAAACTAAATCTTGAATGCCCAATTCCCATTGGTTGGAACGAGTCAGGAGGATTTGAGTTCTTAATTAAAGTATTACATTAATATCTTTATTTAAAATTCAAAATGCAATCTTGAAATCCAAAATGCAAGATCAAATCTTGCACTCCATTCTTCCAAGAATGCGCCACCTCCTATTCCATTTTAAAAGAATCTAATAAATAAGATAACAACCCTAACTCTTAGCCTTAGGAAGTTATCATATCTTATTAATATCCTTAACAAATTGAATTAACATATTACCCTAATATCTTAATTCAAATTTGAATCTTGAATTCAAAATCAAATCTTGAATTCAAATTTAAATCTTGAATTCAAATTAACAAAATCACATTTTATTAATTAAAACAAGAATGAGGCGCCACCCTCATTATCTTATCCTTCAATATTAGAGAATTTAATAAATCAATAATCCCCTAACTTTTAGGAGACTTAGCCAATTCATTATGCCCCAATATTTTAAATAAGAATCCAATTGTAAATAGATTAATCAAATTAACTATTTAACAATTAATATATTTAAACTTGTCTAACAAATTTAAATATCACAAATGTAGATTTTATTTAAGACAAGACTTCATGTCCCAGACATTCAACAATGTCTTAAATTGTGTCACTAAAGTGACTCACGAATTAAACCCTAATTCGTGTCCCATTACAGTATCTTGATCCTGCTCATGTGTGACCCAGCAGGCCTCACGTGAAGTTGGCAGCAAGCCATCTCTATGACTCACAAGTCGAGAGCGGACTCTACCAAGCCATCACGACTACCCAAAACACGTGAGTTATCGCTTTAACATCAACGACTTAACGTTAATACCACCTTTTCATAATCCCTATTGTCACACGATAGTTTGGTCATGGATAAGGCATGGGAAAGTCATCCTTAATCCAAACCATAACTTTCTCGATTCCTTGAGTTAGTCCCATTTCCCTTTATGGCCACACATTCCTTGGACAGACTCATCGAGGGGCCCAGTTAAATATCTCTCAACTTAATGAGGGACAAAATTCCTTCTTGATCAACCACATTCCTCAGCACGGTAAACAACCAAACTCGTACCTAGCCTGTATGGCTACCCTGTTACGGGCAACGTTGGACTAGGCCAAAGTTCGACATCTACAACGCCGGAATAGTCAAGACCTCAGGTCTAAGGGCATCGTGACCGGTGTACAGGAGAGGCTAGCTCATGACTAAACCCACTCTCTGGGTTGGTCCAGCAACTTGTAGCCCTTTACATAATTGCACATGACTCTCGTGAAGCATCATATGTGTGTATCTCCATACACCGAAGTCATGCTGGTCTTATTTCATTCACGTTCCCACGTGAATAATCGACCAGGGGCAGTTTAGAATAATTATCACATGATTAATCAAGGATTTTTATCACAGTAAACATGCTAATAATATGATAACTACATAATTTATCATCCATAAATTAATCAAATAATATGTTGATACATATAAAATGATTGGCCCTAGGGCACAATCTCCATCAAACTCCCACTTGCACTAGGTACAATCATCAATCAAACTGTTCCTACACTAGGTACACTGATCAATGTGTCTAATCGCCATCGACGTTACATGGCGTTCATGTACGACCCGTGCTAGAGGTTTCTTAAGAGGATCGGTAACATTATCCTCGCCTACTACTTTACATATCTTAACATCACCTCTGTCTGTTGGGAAATCACAACCGACCAAAGCGCGCAGCGGAAGCAAAAATTGAAAAACAAATATAAACTTGGCGCAAAGACTTGTGATTTCCTACAAGATCCGCTAGATGAGTTTAAACCGGTGAAGGAAGAAGTTATACCTCAATGTTTCAATCGGCGTGGTTGAATGATGCAATCCCGAGAAGCCACTCCAAGTGTTCCTCCTCTGCCGGTAATCCACACGAGCAGTTTGCTAACACCAAGAAAATAACTTCAGTTATTTTCTCCAAAAGAACTCGGAACTCCAATCTACGGTTCTTGGTGATCAAGAACAATTCTTGAACCAAGAGGATTGATCAAGAACAATTCTTGATCTAGGTATAGGCGGCGCAAGAAATCAAGAGGCTCTCTTGTTTTCTCTCTCAAAAACCCTAGCTTTTGGGGACAAGTCGAATTCTCTCTCTCTCTTGGAGAAGTTCCACTTTCTCACTATAGGTCTAGAGTTGGTCGACTTTTCTCTCTTGTCTCACAAAGAAAATCGCCAAACTCACTTCTCAAGTGTGTTGTATACTAAAGTCGACTTGCCTCTTTTTAATTATATAGTTTGGGAGTTTGATAATTATAATTAGGGTTTCCCTATTTATAATTGAATATCAAATTATAAAATTATGAGATTACAATAATATCATAATTTTAGGACTTGAATTCTTAATTAAAATATTACCTTAATATCTTAATTTGAATTCAAAAAGCAATCTTTGAGAATCAAAATGGAAGATCAAATCTTCCTTGACCCCACTCAAGAAATGCGCCATCTCCCCTCCTTTTCTTTGGAATTTTATAAATCAAAATAACAATCCTAACTCTTAGAAAGTTATAACCAACTCATTATCTTCCAACAATATTGAATTAAAATATTACCTTAATATCTTTAATTCAAATTTTGAAGCTTGAAATCAAGATCATATCTTGAATTCAAATTCATGACTTCAATTAATAAAACATTTTCATTAATTAAAAGCCCTATATATGAGGCGCCACCCTCAAGCCTAATTCTCCTAATATTAGTGAATTTAATAAATCAATAATCTCCTAACTTTTAGGAACCTTATCTAATTTATTATTCCCTAATATTATAATTGTAAATAGATTAATCCAATTAACTATTTAACAATTAATATATTTAAACTTGTCCCACAAATTTAAATATCACAATTGTAGATCTTATTTAAGACAAGACTTTATGTCCCAGACATTCAACTATGTCTTAAATTGTGTCACCAGAGTGACTCACGAATTAACCCTAATTCGTGTCCTTTAAAACGGTGTCTAGATCCTGCTCATGTGTGACCCAGCAGGCCCCACGTGAAGTTGGCAGCAAGTCATCTCTATGACTCACAAGTCAAGAGCGGACTCTAGCAAGCCATCATGACTACCCAAAACACGTGAGTTATCGTTTTATCAAAACCGATTTAACCTTAGTACCACCTTGTCATAGACCATATTCTCACACGATATCTTGGTTCTGGATAAGGCACGGGAAAGTCATCCTTAATCCAAACCACAACTTTCTCGATTTCCTGAGTTAGTCCCATTTTCCGGAGTGGCCACTCTTGGATAGACTCATCGAGGGCGCCAGTTAGATATGTCTCATCTCTATGAGGGACAAAATTCCATCTTGGTTAACCACATTCCTCAGCACTGTAATCAACCAAACCCGTACATAGCCTGTATGGCAACCCTGCTACGGGCAACGTTGGACTATGCCAAAGTTTGACAACTACAACGCCGGAATAGTCAAGACCTCAGGTCAAAGGCATCGTGACAGGTGTACAGGAGAGGCTAGCTAATGACTAAACCCAGGCAGGACTCTCCGGATCTGTCCAGCAACTTGTAACCCCTTACATAATTGCACCATGACTCTCGTAAAGCATCTAGTGCATGTATCTCTATACACCGAGGTCATGCTGGTCTTGGTTCATTCTCGCCCCCACGAGAACAATTGACCAGGGACAGATTTAGATTAATTATCTTATAATTAATCAAGGACGCTATCATAGTAAACATGCTAATAATATGATAACAACATCACTTATCAACTATAAATTAATCAACCATATGTTCAAAACATATACATAAAATGATTGGCCCTAGGGCACAATCTCCAACACTGTCAACCATCTCTCAAGGTGATAACGTTTGAGTATATGTTTGGTCATTTAATACCACTGTTGGAAAACAGTGGGGATCAAATCCCACCTGGTGCCGTTCCTGTCTCCACAGGGTGACCACCAAGCGCACCTTAGACACTAGTTTTACGGTCTGCGCCTCCACGAGACCAACCCTATCACCGGGACCATATACTTAGCCGCCGTTGTAGAATCAGCAATCGTGCTCTGCTTGGAACTTTTCCAACTCATGATGCCACCGTTCAGGAAAAACACGTATCCAGGCTGTGATTTAAAATCATCTTGGTCAGTTTGGAAACTGGCATATGTGTAACCAATTACACATGGCTCTTCATCGATTCCACCATAAACCAAGAATTCATCCTTAGTCCTTCTCAAGTACTTAAGGATGTTTTTGACAGTGGACCAATCATCCTCACCAGGGTCTTGTTGGAACTGGCTCGTCATGCTCAGGGCAAACGACACATCAGGTCAAGTACACAACATGGCATACATGATGGATCCCATTGCTGAAGCATAAGGGATGCCACTCATGCGACCTCGCTCATCAAGTGTCTTGGGACATTGACTCTTGCTCAGGACTAAACCATGATTCATCGGTATGAATCCCTTCTTGGAATCCTGCATACTGAACCGCTTCAGTACCTTATCCAAGTATGTACTCTGACTTAATCCAAGAAGCCTTCGAGATCTATCTCTATAGATCTTGATGCCTAGAATATAGGCAGCTTCTCCCAAGTCCTTCATCGAGAATGATTTTCCCAACCAAGATTTCACAATCTCCAAGGTACGGACATCCTTTCCAATGAGTAATATGCCATCGACATAAAGCACCAAGAGCACAATCGTGCTCCCACTAACCTTCTTGTAAACACAAGGCTCATCAGGGTTTTACAAGAATCCAAACTCTTTGACTACCTCATCTCTATACACTGAGGTCATGCTGGTCTTTGTTCATTCTCGCTCCCACGAGAACAATTGACCAGGGACAGATTTAGATTAATTATCTTATAATTAATCAAGGACGCTATCATAGTAAACATGCTAATAATATGATAACAACAGAATTTATCAACTATAAATTAATCAACCATATGTTCAAAACATATACATAAAATTATTGGCCCTAGGGCACAATCTCCAACAGACTCCCACTTGCACTAGGTACGATCAATCTAGCTGTTCCTACACTAGGTACACTGATCAATGCGTCTAATCCCCATCGAAGATACATGCCGCTCATGTATGACCCGCGCAAGAGGCTTCGTAAGAGGATCGACAACGTTATCCTCGCCTGCTACTTTGCATATCTTCACATCACCTCTGTCAATCATCTCTCTGACAAGGTGAAAACGCCTGAGTATGTGTTTGGTCCTTTGATGGGACCGTGGCTCCTTGGCATGTGCAATAGCCCCGCTATTGTCACAATACAAGGTAATGGGATCAGCAATGGTCGGAACCACAACAAGCTCGGAAACGAAATTTCTAATCCACACAGCCTCCTTTGCTGCATCTGATGCTGCTATGTACTCAGACTCGGTTGTAGAATCAGCAATCATGCTCTGCTTGGAACTCTTCCAACTCAAGCTGCCACTGTTCAAGAGAAACACATATCCGGACTGCGATTTGAAATCATCTTGGTCGGTTTGGAAACTGGCATCTGTGTAACCCTTTACACATAGCTCATCATTAGTTCCACCGTAAACCAATAATTCATCCTTAGTTCTTCTCAAGTACTTAAGGATGTTTTTGACAACGGTCCAATGATCCTCACCAGGGTCTTGTTGGAACCGGCTCGTCATGCTCAGGGCAAACGACACATCGGGTCTAGTACACAGCATGGCATACATGATGGATCCTATTGCCAAAGCATAAGGGATGCCACTCATGCGCTCTCGCTCAACAAGTGTCTTGGGACACTATTTCTTGCTCAGGGTCAAACCATGAATCATCGGAATGAGTCCCTTCTTGGAATCTTGCATACTGAACCGATTCAGTACCTTATCCAAGTATGTACTCTGACTTAATCCAAGAAGCCTTCGAGACCTATCTCTATAGATCTTGTTGCCTAGAATATAGGCCGCTTCTCCTAAGTCCTTCATTGAGAACGATTTTCCCAACCAAGATTTTACAATCTCCAAGATTGGAATATCATTTCCAATGAGCAATATTTCATCGACATATAGCACCAAGAACACAATTATGCTCCCACTAACCTTCTTGTAAACACAAGGTTCATCAGGCTTTTGTGAGAAGCCAAACTCTTTGACTACTTCATCAAAACGATGATTCCAACTCCGGGAGGCTTGCTTCAATCCATAAATGGATCTCTGAAACTTGCACACCTTTCCTGGTTCCTCTGAACATACAAACCCCTCAGGTTGTGTCATGTACACATCCTCGAGCAGCCTTCTATTAAGGAATGTTGTTTTGATGTCCATTTGCCATATCTCATAGTCGTAATATGCGGTTATGGCAAGGAGGATCCTAATGGACTTGGCCATCGCAACTGAGGAAAACGTTTCGTCATAGCCAATACCATGACATTGAGTAAACCTCTTTGCAACTAGCCTCGCCTTGACGACATTGATGTTACCATGCATGTCAGTTTTCTCCTTGAAAACCCACTTGCACCCTACGGCTTTTACACCTTCAGGTGCATCGACCAAGGTCCATACCTTGTTGTTATACATGGACTACATCACAGCCTTCATGGCTTCAACCCATTTCTCAGAGTTGGGATTCACGATGGCCTCTTGATAGGTGGTAGGCTCACCACGCTCCATGAGCAACACATCCTTGTTCTCAGTCATAATAAATCCATATCTTTGAGGCTGAAAACGTGTTCTATCAGACCTTCGTGGTTCTTGTGTTACTGGAGGAGCTTCCACAACATCTTGTGGCTCTTCTCCAGTTTCCGTCTACGCCTCTGAAGTGTCTTGTGGATCTTGAACCTCTTCAAGATCTATCTTACTCCCACTGTTTCTTTTGGAAACAAGATCCTTTTCTAGAAAGAATCCACTTCTGACTACAAACACTTTGTTGTCAGATGGGTAGTAGACATAATACCCCCTCGTTTCCTTGGGGTATCCCACAAATAGACACTTGAGGGATTTGGAAGACAGTTTATCGTTAGGCTGTTGCTTAACATAAACTTCACATCCCCAAACTTTGAGGTAAGACAAATTGGGACTCTTCCCCTTCCATATCTCATATGGTGTCTTCTCAAATGCCTTAGACGAAACACGGTTAAGTGTGAATGCAGCAGCTTCTAAAGCATACCCCCAAAAGGATGGTGGAAGATCAGCTTGACTCATCATAGATCGAACCCTATCCCATAAAGTTCGATTCCTCGTCTCAGAAAATCATTCCACTGTGGAGTTCCAGGAGGAGTAAGTTGTGAGACTATCCCACAACTTCTAAGATGATCAATAAATTCTTGGCTCAAATACTCGCCTCCTCGATCGGATCAAAGGACTTTGACTTTCTTGCCAAGTTAGTTTTCTACTTCACTTTGGAATCTCTTGAACATTTCAAAAGACTCTGACTTGTGCTTCATTAGGTAGACGTAGCCATACCTGCTGAAGTCGTCAGTAAATGTAATGAAGTAAGAGTAACCACCTCTAGCTTGGGTACTCTTGGGCCCACATACATCACTATGTATGATTCCCAATAAGTCAGACGCCCTTTCACTATGACCAGTAAAAGGCGCCTTTGTCATTATTCCAAGTAAACAAGATTCACAAGCATCATATGATTCAAAATCAAATGAGCTTAGAAGTCCATCTTTATGGATCTTCTCTAGGCGTTTCTCGTTTATATGGCCTAAACGACAATGCCAAAGGTATGTAGGATTAGATTCGCTAATCTTAATCCTTTTCGTATAAATGTTATAGATATCGTTATTACGTCGTTGTTCCAATTTTAAGATGTAGTGATTATCTTGCAGATCACCATAAGCAAATAACACATCATCCTTGTAAATTGAACATCTACCATTCCCATGCACACAAGTAAATCCTTCCTTATCCAAATAAGAAAGTGAAATAATGTTAGAACTTAAAGATGGAACGTAATAACAATTGTTCAAAACAAATATAAGCCAAGAGGGCAATACAAGCTCGTATGTTCCTACAGCAACAGCAGCAACCCTTGCTCCATTGCCAACTCGTAGGTCCACCTCGCCCCTGTCCAGCTTCCTACTGTCTCTAAGACCCTGCACATTTGTACAAATGTGAGAACCACAAGCAGTATCTAATACCCAAGTGGTTATCGAAAAATGAACACCTATAAAATAGATACCTGAAGTAGAGGCCTCAGCGCCTTTCTTCTACTTCTTCAGATCTTCCATATACAGCTTGCAATTCCTCTTCCAGTGTCCAAGCTTCTGGCAGAAAAAGCAAACTGTATCCTCGGCGGTCTTTGGCTTCTTGGCAGGTTGTGGGTTGGGCTTGGGCGCTGTCTTGGTCTCACCAACCACGTCCTTTCCCTTCCTCTTTCCTTTGCCCTTCCCCTTCCCCTTGTTGTTCTGAACCAACAAGACCGTGCTAGGCGCCTTCTTAATGGATGCCTCAGCAGTCTTGAGCATCCCATGCAGATCAGAGATGGATTTCTCCATGCCATTCATGTTGAAGTTCATGACGAATTGGTCATAACTTCTGGGCAACGAGTTAAGGATCAAATCCGTCGCAAGCTCCGGTGCAATGGGAAATCCCAGCCTACAAAGGTTATCTATGTACCCCTTCATCCTCAAGACGTGGGTACTCACAGATGCACCTTCAACCATCTTGCAAGAGTGCAGAGCCTTCGTGGTCTCAAACCTCTCTTGCCGAGCCTGTTGTTGGAACATTTCCCTGAGATGTGTAACCATCTCGTAGGCCCTCACGTTCTCCAAGTTCTTTTGGATCTCGGAACCATGGTGGCCAACATCAGGCAAGCAACATCCACAGAGTCACTGACATTCTTCTCATAAGCATCTCTCTGAGCTCTTGGAGCGTTGGCTGCAAGCTGTGCGGGAATGGGGTTTTCCAGGACGTACAACTTCCTTTCCTGGGTGAGAACAATTCTCACATTTCGGAACCAGTCAAGGAAGTTAGTCCCAGTCAACTTATCCTTCTCAAGGATAGCTCGTAGTGACAGTGTTGAACTAGTAGTTGTCATATGATTATACAATTTAAGATATGAAAGTTGATTAGCAAAATAATATATCCACCATTTTATAAAACCTAGTAAAATTTATTATTAGTGGCTAAGACCCATATTTCACCAAAGTTTACCATCGCGGAGGGCGATCATGCACCCTTTGGTTATTTAGGTAGGTAACTCTTTACCAATCACATCTGATGTGACTCTTAGATCTTTATGGGACTGTATCATCATATGATACTTATTATGGCATGTTTATCCCATCTAATGCCTTGAGGTTCAAATCCGATTTGATATTCCCATTAAGTCACACAATAAAACTTGTGAATGGCTAGACTCAAAACAACGAAGACGAAGCCCAACCCCATATCATCAAGACCCACTAAACACGTGTCGCGGAGGGCGATCACCGCACCTAGCAAACCAAGACTTCAACGAGGCGTTGCGTTGAATCTCCCATTCACCCGTGTCTTCTCAAGGTCAAGGTAGATACGTGTCGCGGAGGGCGATCACCGCTCTACGATGAACAAGATTTTAACAGGGTGTTTTATTGATGGCATTAAAACTTAAGATTTTTAAAAGGGTTCAATTTTTAATGTTCCGTTTTAGTTCAATTTTAAACTGATTTTAAAATTAAACGAGTGTGCCAAGTGTTTATTTCCCCATGTATCTCATACATATAAACACATGCACGGATTTTGTATCTCATACAAAATCCTACGCTCGTATCGTATACGTAATTGTAGCGTTAAAATAAAATTGCATGTTAAAATTCGCACGCCTAGGCATACATCTAGCGCATTGCATCTCATGCAAATACTAAACGTATAAAACACACCATGTTTAGATATGGCCCATCTACCCTATAATCCTCTCAAGCCAATGAGAGAATTTTTCTAAAAATAAAAAATAAAAATTACATTGGGAAAAACCTCAGTTACATTGAGGTATAAACAAAATGTAAAATTACAACAGAGTATAGGGAGACGACACGCTGGCCGTGTTTACCAGAAACCCTAGAGCCATATCCAACACCACATCACACATATGAACAATTCACATATTATCATGTCAAACACGGCATATAACAACACATACCAAAAACAATTTTTAAAATGTGTTCAATTAGGGTTTGTGCAATTTTAACATGCCTTTCTTGAAATTGGGCCTTGTATCAATAATTATAAAATTCAAGAATCACATTCAAGAATTTAAATTATTGAGCCAAAAATTTTTAAAATTCATAATTTTAATAAATTTCCAGCCACCCCACAACATTATAATTAAAACACTTTTAGTTATAATTATATAGGGATTTCGACTTAGGCCTTAAAATTTCAAGAAAAATTTCCAAATCAATCCAATTGATTTACTATGTATCATATACATATAATTTGCACCTATTCCATAGATTTACTTTTTAAAGAAAACTTTCGGTGGATTTTCGCAAATACAAACATACGATTGAAAGCGGTAAACAAACATCATACATCACATGTACAATTCACCAAAACCAATGTTAAACCCAAAACTAGCGTGGCTCTGATACCACTGTTGGGAAATCACAAGGGATCAAAGCACGCAGCGGAAGCAAAAATTGAAAAAAATAATTATAAACTTGGCGCAAAGACTTGTGATTTCCTACAAGATCTGCTAGATGAATTTAAACCGGTGAAGGAAGAAGTTATACCTCAATGTTTCAATCGGTGTGGTTGAATGACGCGATCCTGAGAAGCCCACTCCAAGTGTTCCTCCTCTGTCGGTAATCCACACGAACAGTTTGATGACACCAAGGTGCTAGCCTTCAGTTCTTATCTCCAAAGAACTCGGGACTCCAATCTACAGTTCTTGGTGATCAAGAACAATTCTTGAACCAAGAGGATTGATCAAGAACAATTCTTGATCTAGGTATAGGTGGCGCAAGAAATCAAGAGGCTCTCTTGTTTTCTCTCTAAAAAACCCTAGCTTTTTGGGACAAGTTGAATTCTCTCTCTCTCTCTTGGAGAAGTTCGACTTTCTCAATCTAGGTCTAGGGTTGGTCGACTTTTCTCTCTTGTCTCACAAAGAAAATCGCCAAACTCACTTCTCAAGTGTGTTGTATACTAAAGTCGACTTGCCTCTTTTTAATTATATAGTTTGGGAGTTTGATAATTATAATTAGGGTTTCCCTAATTATAATTGAATATCAAATTATATAATTATGAGATTATAATAATATCATAATTTTAGGACTTGAATTCTTAATTAAAATATTACCTTAATATCTTAATTTGAATTCAAAAAGCAATCTTTGAGAATCAAAATGGAAGATCAAATCTTCCTTGACCCCACTCAAGGAATGCGCCATCTCCCCTCCTTTTCTTTGGAATTTTATAAATCAAACTAACAATCCTAACTCTTAGGAAGTTATAACCAAATCATTATTTTCCAACAATATTGAATTAAAATATTACCCTAATATCTTTAATTCAAATTTTGAATCATGAAATCAAGATCATATCTTGAATTCAAATTCATGACTTCAATAAATAAAACATTTTCATTAATTAAAAGCCCTATATATGAGGCGCCACCCTCAACCCTAATTCTCCTAATATTAGTGAATTTAATAAATCAATAATCTCCTAACTTTTAGGAACCTTATCTAATTTATTATTCCCTAATATTATAATTGTAAATAGATTAATCCAATTAACTATTTAATAATTAATATATTTAAAATTGTCCCACAAATTTAAATATCACAATTGTAGATCTTATTTAAGATAAGACATTATGTCCTAGACATTCAGTTATGTCATAAATTGTGTCACCGGAGTGACTCGCAAATTAACCCTAATTCGTGTCCCTTAAAACGGTGTCTAGATACTGCTCATTTGTGACCCAGCAGGCCCCACGTGAAGTTGGCAGCAAGTCATCTCTATGACTCACAAGTTGAGAGCAGACTCTAGCAAGCCATCACGACTACCCAAAACACGTGAGTTATCGTTTTATCAAAACCGATTTAACCTTAGTACCACCTTGTCATAAACCCTATTGTCACACGATATCTTGGTTCTGGATAAGGCACGGGAAAGTCATCCTTAATCCAAACCACAACTTTCTCGATTTGCTGAGTTAGTCCCATTTTCCTGAGTGGCCACTCTTTTCTTGGACAGCCTCATCGAGGGCGCCAGTTAGATATCTATCATCTCTATGAGGGACAAAATTCCATCTTGGTCAACCACATTCCTAAGCACTGTAATCAACCAAACCCGTACCTACCCTGTATGGCTACCCTGCTACGGGCAACGTTGGACTAGGCCAAAGTTTGACAACTACAACGCCGGAATAGTCAAGACCTCAGGTCTAAGGCATCGTGACAGGTGTACAGGAGAGGCTAGCTAATGACTAAACCCATGCAGGACTCTCCGGGTCGCTCCAGATCAAAAATAAAAATTTGATTAAAAACATGGCGCAAAACCAAAAGGTGATTTTCCTACAGATCCGCTAGCAGGATTTAAACCGGTGGAGGAAGAAGTTTTACCTAAATGTTTCAATCGATGTGGTTGATTGATGCGATCCCGAGAAGCCCACTCCAAGTGTTCTTCCTTTGCCGGTAATCCACACGAACAGTTTGCTGACACCAAGGTGCTAGCCTTCAGTTCTTTTCTCCAAAAGAACTTGGGACTCCAATCTACGGTTCTTAGTTATCAAGAACAATTTTTGAACCAAGAATATATGGTGGCGCAAGAACTCAAGAACACCTTCTTGTTTTCTCTCTCAAAAACCCTAGCTATATGGGACAACTCGATTTCTCTCT
>QANZ01005849.1:9285-26102 GCA_003254925.1 Chamaecrista fasciculata
AAATATATTACTAGTCAACTATGGGCAAATTTGAAAGTGCATTACATTACAATTTATTTTATTTTATTTATAAATTGTGTTGATATATGAAACTATATAACTAAATATGTATGAAATAATTATAGTAGGTAGATAAACTATTATAGATATTTTATTCTTCATATTATTTATTATTAAAAAAGTATTTTAGTAAATTTATTTAGATAATTATAATTACAATATGTATATTTTTTAGTAATAAAAATTTTCAGAAAAGCAAAAAATATTTATAAACTCTATTTTGACCATCATTTGTAAAAACATATAAAATACAAAACTTCATATATATATATATATATAAATACAAATTCAAACACAAATTACAATAGCTTTTTTAAGAATATTTTTTTTATTTCTACTCCTATATAATTTTAAATATTTATTTAGTTTTTTCTATTTATAACAATTATTATAGACTTATTTAAGTAATTTAACATTCCAACTTCATTTATAATTATTAGATAAAAATACTCTCAAACCGACCCTATATCTGTTTTAAAATATAAATATTAATTTGAAAAATATATCAAATAGATCATAATAAAATACTACAAATGATTAAGATATTATTTGACTAAAGTGTTTTCAGTAGGAATTGGTTGAAATGAAACACATGCAAGGTAAGGTTCATCATTCATGGCTTTTTGTGGTTGATATCCGATGGTGGAAATTAATATGCGAAAGGGAGTTATGGTACGTCAACATGTCTAGCTTTTTGTATTTTACAAGATATTATTTGACAACTTAATGTTTCAAGTTAAAATGTTAAAATGAAACATTTTGCAAACGTTTAGAATTAATTTGAATATTTTGAAATATAATGAATCAAAATGAACATTAAAATATACATTTAAGGCCAAAAAAAAATTTAATTGTTTATTCCTATATATATATATATATATGTAATTATAAGATAAATATTATATAAAATTTTATGATGGTCTAATAGTAACAAATTATGAATTTTAAGAAGTTCATTTTTTTGTAGGATTACTTTGGTGGTATTGTACTTGTGTTCTCATATGTTTGTAGTGAAGTTCAATCTGATCCTTTATTTATTTATTTATTTTTAACAAAAATGGTGCAACATGTTTCTATTTTTTTCACCTTTTGGTCCCAAATAACTGAATGTAGTTATTATCTCATTCGTTTTAAGTTCGAATGCGATAAATACTGAGTTTTTTACAAGTCTTTTCTTTATCGAACTGGAGTTATCGACAAAAAAGGTTAAATCAAATCATAGAAGTGAACCGTTCATTTTATGATAAAACAAGTGAAATTGATCATATCTTTCTCATTTCAAACTCGAATGCAATAAGTTCGAAACTATAAGTTTTTATTTGTTCGGATCAAGCGCTTACCGCTAGGCCAAAAGTTATACCTATTAGCAAATGCACAACTCTATTTCCTTAACCCACAATAGAGCAGCTGCCCAAGCGCCATGGTTTGCCTATGACTTGGCCTCACACCTGGACCTCCGCGCGCCATAGAACAATTGATGCCACACCTTGGCTAACAATCTCCCCCTCAGCAATTGTCTCGCTGAAAATCGAACCCACGACCTTACTATGATACCAATTATTAGGATCAAGCGTTTACGACTAGGCCAAAAGCTACAGCTATTAGCAAGGGCGCAACTCTATTTCCTTAACCTACAGTAGAGCAGCCATCCAAGCGCCATTGTTCGATTATGACTTGGCCCCACACCTAGACCTTCGCTATGGGACAATTGATATCACACCTTGGCTAACAATATTAATAAATAAGGGGCTGAATTAAAACTCAACCTAAATATACAAGAATAAAAGTGCAATTTAACTAATTACTTTTGTATTCAATCAAGTTTTAGGAGTGTGCATTCGTGCCAAAAAGGTTAGAAGAAAAAGAGGTCAAAAGGGAGTCAATCAAACTTTACCTTCTTCCTCCATGAAAGGTGAAAAGTCGTGCACATCCTACACATATATATCAGGCCAAAAAAAAAAAAACCTACATATACGTCCATTTTGGTCTTTGGAAGACAACTCATAGGTAATTGCGTGTGCTTATTGTATGAACTATATATGAACCACATTGATTTGACTCCACCATCTATTATTCCTCCACAAACTTCCAATTTTAAATATATTACTAGTCAACTATGGGCAAATTTGAAAGTGCATTACATTACAATTTATTTTATTTTATTTATAAATTGTGTTGATATATGAAACTATATAACTAAATATGTATGAAATAATTATAGTAGGTAGATAAACTATTATAGATATTTTATTCTTCATATTATTTATTATTAAAAACGTATTTTAGTAAATTTATTTAGATAATTATAATTACAATATGTATATTTTTTAGTAATAAAAATTTTCAGAAAAGCAAAAAATATTTATAAACTCTATTTTAACCATCATTTGTAAAAACATATAAAATACAAAACTTCATATATATATATATATACTAGGGGCTTGGCGTGCCCTAACGGGCATGCCAATATGCATGTAACGTTTGAATTGATTTAAAGTTGAAGATTATATTAAATTTTTATATTGATAAAAGAGTAAGTTTGAGACCAATTTGAGAAATTATACAAATATGTCAGACTCATCTAAAATAAATAAAATATTTAGGACCAATTTGAAATTACCTCATATGGGAGAGTGAGTGGAGAGAGAGAGTGGTGACATTTTTTAATTTTTAATTGTTTTTTGCATTTTTTTATTTCATTTATTTTTTTAAAGAAGTGGGGGGAGTGAGTGGAGAGAGAGAGTGGTGATTTTTTTTTCTTTTTTAATTTTTTAATTCACTATTTTTGACCAACCATAAAGGAGTGGAGCCATATAATATAGTATAGATATATATAAATACAAATTCAAACACAAATTACAATAGCTTTTTTAAGAATATTTTTTTTATTTCTACTCCTATATAATTTTAAATATTTATTTAGTTTTTTCTATTTATAACAATTATTATAGACTTATTTAAGTAATTTAACATTCCAACTTCATTTATAATTATTAGATAAAAATACTCTCAAACCGACCCTATATCTGTTTTAAAATATAAATATTAATTTGAAAAATATATCAAATAGATCATAATAAAATACTACAAATGATTAAGATATTATTTGACTAAAGTGTTTTCAGTAGGAATTGGTTGAAATGAAACACATGCAAGGTAAGGTTCATCATTCATGGCTTTTTGTGGTTGATATCCGATGGTGGAAATTAATATGCGAAAGGGAGTTATGGTACGTCAACATGTCTAGCTTTTTGTATTTTACAAGATATTATTTGACAACTTAATGTTTCAAGTTAAAATGTTAAAATGAAACATTTTGCAAACGTTTAGAATTAATTTGAATATTTTGAAATATAATGAATCAAAATGAACATTAAAATATACATTTAAGGCCAAAAAAAAATTTAATTGTTTATTCCTATATATATATATATATATGTAATTATAAGATAAATATTATATAAAATTTTATGATGGTCTAATAGTAACAAATTATGAATTTTAAGAAGTTCATTTTTTTGTAGGATTACTTTGGTGGTATTGTACTTATGTTCTCATATGTTTGTAGTGAAGTTCAATCTGATCCTTTATTTATTTATTTATTTTTAACAAAAATGGTGCAACATGTTTCTATTTTTTTTCACCTTTTGGTCCCAAATAACCCACAATAGAGCAGCTGCCCAAGCGCCATGGTTTGCCTATGACTTGGCCTCACACCCGGACCTCCGCCATGGAACAATTGATGCCACACCTTGGCTAACAATCTCCTCCTCAACAATTGTCCCGCTGAAAATAAACCCACGACCTTACTATGATACCAATTATTAGGATCAAGCGTTTACGACTAGGCCAAAAGCTATAGCTATTAGCAAGGGCGCAACTCTATTTCCTTAGTCTACAGTGGAGCAGCCATCCAAGCGCCATTGTTCGATTATGACTTGGCCCCACACCTAAACCTCCGCTATGGGACAATTGATATCACACGTTGACTAACAATATTAATAAATAAGGGGCTGAATTAAAACTCAACCTAAATATACAAGACTAAAAGTGCAATTTAACTAATTATTTTTGTATTCAATCAAGTTTTAAGAGTGTGCATTCTTGCAAGAAAGGTTAGAAGAAAAAGAGGTCAAAAGGGAGTCAATCAAACTTGACCTTCTTCCTCCATGAAAGGAGGTGAAAAGTCGTGCACATCCTACACATACATATCAGGCCAAAAAAAAAAAACCTACACATACGTCCATTTTGGTCTTTGGAAGACAATTTGCGTGTGCTTATTGTATGAACTATGAACCACGTTGATTTGACTCCACCATCTATTATTCCTCCACAAACTTCCAATTTTATTATTCCTCCACAAACTTCCAATTTTGATTTATTGAATTTTATTGTATATTTTAAATTTTTTAAAAATATGAAATTGATGTATTTTAATTATTTTATATTTGTTATTTTGTAATTTAATCTCTAAAAATTAAATTTAAAAGATTAAGTTGTATTGTTTTTACAATTTTAAAATATTGAGGCTTGTAATTTAATTTTTTAAACATTAAATTATTAATCTGTATATATTTTAGCAATTAAATTATATGTTTATTCTAATTTTTTAATGAATAAATAACACGTAACTAACAATTCATGTATAATTAATTATAGCAAAGATAGCATGTTTATGAAAATACGTTGCATAATTAGTGATTAAAAAATATATTTTTTTAAAAATATAGCAATAATACAAGAACTTTATCTATTTTTTAATATAATCATATATTTATTTTACTATGTAAGTCAAGAATAATTTTCGTTTAAGTTACAATTAAGATTTCTATAAGGACATAAGTCTCTCTTAAAAAAGGAAAAACTCTCTTAAGTAGATAAGTTACAACTATTATGGTTGCCACTTGGCACTTGCCAATAACGTCTTCATGACATTTTTCTAATATTGATGGATACATAAAAGTAGGGCCCATCAAGACTTACTCTTTTAGGGGTATATATGGACTATGTTCATGTTAATATCACTATCATATTAACATTTCAACTTTTTTTTTCGTAGAAACTGGGAAATATTATTAATAGTCAAAGAGTACATGATTACATATTAGCCCACTCCAATTCTCCTACGATACAAAGTCCCAGAGAAATCGGCAAAATACAAAGGCATTAAAAAAGTAGGAACCCTATAAAAATAACTAAATCAAAAGAACCCTGAACAACTGATTTAGCAAGGGCATCTGCACACAAATTCCCCTCCCTAGCAGTATGTTGGAGCTTAAAGAGCTGAATCCTTTCAAGTTTTGACATGCAAAGGAGAATTAAAGGAGAATAATGGTGTGTGGAATAGTCAGAAGCATTAGAAATAAGATCAATAACGTATGCAGAATCTGATTCCACAATCAAAGCATTACAACCAACCTGTATAGCAACATCAAGGCCGTGAGAAATGGCCCATAATTCAGCAAGGGTACTGTTACCCCCGACCCAAGAATTTTCTAAAACCTTTGAACCAGTGTCCATTGTGATCTCTTATTAAATCCCCAACAGCAATGATACCTAGACCTTGATTATCCTGTCTACAAGACCCATCACAGTTTAGTTTCCACCACCCAAAAGGGGGTGGCAACCATTTCACTTGAATGTAAGAAACTGGTTTAGTAGTAATATCTTTCCCAGCTAAGTGAAACCATTCAACAGCAAAATCAGTAGCAGAAGAAACAATAACATCAGCCAAGAAGGTGGCTGATTGGAAGACCTTGGCATTACAGGCAACCCAAATGTGCCATAAGGTGTAGATGAAGAAGGTTCCTTGAGGAATGGACAACACATTGAGTGAGGAGATAGCGACATTAGCTTTAATCCATTCATTAAAATCAACAGCAGGTTTAATGCAAATGAAGTTAGAAGCTTTTTGCCAAACCATAGATATAAGGGGGCATTCTTTGAAAAGATGGGAAATAGATTCAGTGCCTATACCACAAAAACAGCAAATGGAATTATCACCAATACCTCTAGAAAACAAGGTTGATTTACAAGGGAGAGCACCAACAACCAATTTCCAAAGGAAGAACTTTCTCCTAATATGACAATTGGCTTTCCACACCCAAAGATAAGAAGGCTTATGAGATAAGTCAAAAACCTGGGAATGTGAATGTAAAGCAAGAGAGTAGGCAGACTTCAAGCAACTTCAAGCAAAAAGAACCATTTAAACCAGACTTCCAAACTCTAGAATCATCACGGGAGTTAGATATGGTTAAGGGAAGGGCATCAATGGATTGTCGTAAATAATCAGGAAGAACAAAAGAAATAACACTCCAATTCCAGAAACCAAAAATATGGAAGATATCATGAACTGTTAAACTAAATTCAGCTTTTGTTAAAGGACCATGAATCATAGATCTGAGAACACCAAAGCTGCACCAAGAATCAAACCAGAACAGAGTATTCTGACCACTATTAATCACATTATAAGACCCACGATCAGCCACCTGTTTTCCTAGTAAAAGACCTTTGCCGATAATAGTCTCCCCACAAGACTTTAAACTAAGCCTATATTTACACACAGAAGTCCAGGGTGATTGCTCATTCAACACCCGCCAGTAAAGTTTCGCAAGAAAAGCTAAATTACTCTCATATGATTTATTTATACCCAAACCACCATTCTTTTTTGAAACACAGATTTTATTCCAATTAATCAAATGGACCTTGTTTGTGGTATCTCCATCTCCCCAAAGGAATTTCCTAACCACACGATCAATCTTATTGCAAACGCTTTTAGGAAAAGGGAGCCCTTGCATGTAGTAAGCAGCCGTGGAAGCACAAACTGAATTAATTAAAGTGACCTTGTCAGCCCAAGAGAGAAGTTTGGACTTCCAAATTTCAAATTTATTCAGGATTTTTTGTAAGATGACATCAAAATCAGCAACTCTTTTATTGACCCCCAAAGGGAACCCGAGGTAAGAGCCTAAGTTAGAAACAGACTTAAAACCAAGGACAGATTCAACATCTCTTTTCACCCGAGCAGAGGCATTACTAGTAAACCACATGGAGGATTTATCAGCATTTACAGAAAGACCTGAGAGGCTAAAGAACAGGTGTAGGCTTCTTTTAACAGCATCAATACTATTTTTATCAGTCCTAGCGAAGAGCAGTACATCGTCTACATAAAAAAGATGGGAAAAGGAGATAGTGCCAAGCTTGAAAGGTTTCCACCTTCCTTGATTCACTTCATCATTGATAATTCTAGTAAAAATCTCCACGCACAAAATGAATAGGTATGGGGATAAGGGATCCCCTTGCCTAATCCCACATGAAGGATTGAAGTATTCCGTGACACCCCCATTGACAAGAATAGTATGTTTGACCGAGGAGACACATTGGGAGGTAATACTAGCCAACTTTGGAGAAAACTGAAAGTATGCCAGAACACTATTAAGAAAGGACCAATTAATTTTGTCATATGCTTTGTTAAGATCTAACTTAATCATGACCCAACTAGATTTAGACTTTGTGGTTCTCTTCATTTTGGATATAATCTCCTGGGCAATAACCACATTATCAACCGGTTTGCGATTGGGAACAAAAGCACCTTAGTTCATGGAAATTAATTGGGGAATGAAAGGTTTAAGTCTTTGGACCAGCAACTTGGAAAGGATTTTGTACATGGATGTACACAAGCTAATAGGACGAAAAATCTTAATCTCAGAGGGGTTGGGACATTTGGGAACAAGGATAATCATGGTTTTGTTCCAATCTTGAGGGATAACCTCCTCTAGAAAAACACCTTGTATAGAAGAAACAACCGAAGAACCTACAACATTCCAATATTTTTGGAAGAGACCTGGTTGAAAACCATCCCACCCAGCAGCCTTAAACGACTTGAGAAGCATTAATGCCTCAAAAATTTCACTCTCATTTGGCATGATATCCAGGTTAACAAATGGTAAGGGGGTGGAAGAAAGGGGAGGGAGATTGAATAAAAAGACCGGGGCTGCTGTGAACAACTCTTTAGAGTGATGTATAATGTGATCTCTAATGTGAGAGGCATCGTGAAGCCACTCTCCCACACTGTTTTTGATGGTAAAAATTTTATTTGACCTACGGCGACTAACAACAGAAGTATGGAAAAAATTGGTGTTTGAGTCCCCTAGGTTTAGCCAATTTAACCTGGCCTTGGAGGCCCAACATTCCTCCTCAGTTAACAGCAGATTTTGGTACTCTAGGGACAGATCATTTTGTAAAGAGCTAAGGAAAGTATTAGGGCCAGAAATAAGAGCTCTATCAATCCCTTGGATACGAGCAAACAATCTCTTCTTTCTTTGGAATATGTTTCCAAATGAATTTTTATTCCACTGAACAAGATCTGATTTTAAAACATCCAGCTTTTGGAAAATAGGGCTTTCGATACATTTAATCCAGGCCTGTTTAGTGATGTCATGAAATTCAGGTTGACCTAACCAAATTCTTTCACATCTAAAAGGCTGATTGACTCTAGCATTAGGGTAACCAACAACAGAGAGCAATAAGGGACTGTGATCTGACCTTGTACGGGGAAGATGGTGGACAGTGGCATTAGGAAAAGCAGACATCCAGCTAGCATTACCTAGGACTCTATCCAATCTTTGGTACACAATTTGAGCCCCAAATCTTTTATTACACCAAGTGAATTTCTGACCAACAAAGCCTAAATCTGCTAGATGACAATCAACAACGCAATTATAGAAATCTCTAATTCTAGAGGTAGAAGCAGGGGTACCCCCCCCCCCCCCATTTTTCATCAACATGTAACACATCATTAAAATCCCCTCATACGATCCAAGGAAGGGAAATTAAAGGAGCTAATTCAACAAGGTTTTTTTAGAGTATTTTCCTTCTATGTCTAATAGGACTTCCATAAATAAAGGAACAAAAAAAGGGAGGATGATTTGGTACCTCAACAGTGGTGTGGATCTCTTGGAAAGAGTGTCCATGCACTGTGAGCTTCACTCTCCTAGGGTCCCAAAGAAGCCAAATGCCACCGGCATACCCCATTGGATCAATGACGAACCAGTTAGCAAACCCCAGAGTGGAGGCAATCTGAAAAGCCTTATCACCGCTAACACGAGTTCAGAGAGCACCACAATATTTGGATGGTGCATAGCCATAAAATCAACAAACACCCTGCGAAAGTCACGTCTAGCAGTGCCTCTCGCGTTCCACACAAAGAAGTTTAAAGGTTCCATAACAACAGTATGTGGTTGGAAGTTTTGACCCACATGGTCATGATCAGCAAGGTCCTCCTCAGAGCTAGAAGAACTATTAGGTGTGGGGTTGTTGACATTCCCCAGATTCCATGTGGGATGTGGATTGGTCATGACCTTGTAAACCAGATTTCCTGTTCCAAGCTGCAGACAGGCAGTGACAGACACGCCTGTAGCTTTGAGCCCCCAAGTTCCCTTGATTGAGGCTCCAGTCAGAAAACAGCTTCTCAGTTCTGTCGTCAGTATTTGTGACACCATGGCTTGATAGGCCACTCTTTGGCGAAGCAACTCCATCAGCACATCTGGGTGTTCTAGCGGAGTGTGGTTCACTACCGCATTTGGTGGGTAAATCGGGATCAGTCCGTTCTTCCTGAGGGCTTTGATGAAGAAGCGAACTTTTAGGTTGGTGATTATCTTGTCCTGCGCATCGGCCATGAGAAGAGCCCAGCTCGACAACCAGTCCTCCTGAGCAGTGAGACTAGTGACTAGGTTCTCCCAAATTTTTATTGGGTAAATCGACAGAGCTTGGGGATGATTCATCATGTGGGTCATTGAGAAGAACTGTTCCCAATTTAGAGTGGCAGGTTGGGGAATTTGCAGAAAGCTTCCCGCAAAGTTCCCGAACGTCGAAATTATCACGGGCATCTTCTTGCATGAGTTGAAGCGTTCCCTGTAGATAATCTCCCTCCTCATAAGATTTTGTTGTTCTTGAAGACGCTTTCTGCGGTTCAGGATCATTTGAAGCGACATTCTCGGTATGGTGAGGAAGGCTTGGATGCAACAACGGATATAAGTTTTGTTTATGTGTGGATTTGGTGAGGTTTGTTGTTTCATCAGGCGGGGTTAAAATAGAGGTGTTGGAAGAAGAGGGTTTCATCGATGGTTTCATCGAGGATGGAGAAAGGGTAAAGGAGAGGGCGCCGATGGAAGATTTCTGAAGACTTTTCCCTATTGATGAAACATCTAAAACCAAATTTGGGGGTTGCGCAGGCGCTTTCGCTGCTGGGGAAACGAGCAAAGGAGAGCTTTGGTTATTTTGAACACATAAGGGGAAAGCGTTGTCTACGAGGTCTTCAATCGTAGGGTTGTGTGTAGCAGGGTGTCCCACCAATTGTTGACCTATAGACTTGGGTAAAATATTTTCTATAGGAGATTTACAGCTAATCTGCTCAGCAATGTCATCAGGAGTCAAAGACTGAGAAAGAAGGGGTACAGAGACGTTGGGCTCAATGCCATCCGTTGGGGTGGGTAAAAAATTGTCTCCATTAGCTGTGAGAGAGCTAGATAGTAGATGGGCCTTTAGAGGTCCCAGGCCCAAATTAAGAAGATGGGCTACGGGAAGTGACCTGTTTGGTATTGGTGACCCTCTTGTATTTGAATTTTCAAATTTTTCGTTGGAATCTCCGTCGTCAGAGACGATACTAGCGGCAACAAAACTGGATGCTTGGGACGTCGCTTCCTAACAGTGATCCAACCCGTATTTGCTTTGTTTGTGGGTACATGAGGAGAACGATCAAGATGGACAATCGGAGGGGCTTGCGACAAAGGCTGTGTGGGGCAAGTAACAACAGAGTGATCTGAGCCCCCACATTTCGTGTAGAAACCCAAGTTCCCTTCGAGAGAAATAGGGTGAATGAGTCCATCAATCTCAACATCTGATGGCAACTCAGACTATAAATCCAACAACACAAAGATACGAGCGTAGTTGCCTTTGATGAAATTGTGTGTGACCGCGTCAATTGAAAGGAAAGTCCCAATGTGATCTCCAACCTTGACAAGGAAGTTTGGGTTGAAGAATTCAACCGGTAACTTGTCTAAGCGAACCCAAACAGGGGAAATAAGATCAGCAACGCAGGAAGATGAGCACAATTTGGGCTTCCAAAGTTGTACGGAGAGAAAATGGCCATTGATGAATGTAGGTCCGTGAAGTAGAGCATTCCAACGATCTTCAACACAACCAAATTTCACAAGGAACACACCCGATCCGAGATTTAGGAGGAACGGGTTAGAGCGAAGACGCCACACTTTGGAGAGCTTCTGCGTGAAGGTTTCTTGATCGAAGATTAGCCCAAGTAGGCGAACGACGATGGCTTCCTTCTAAGGTTCACACAAAGACTCATGTTCTTTTTTCTCTAGGGGTACAGAGATGATCATTGACGGTTTGAGTTTAGGGTATGTGGGCGGAGATGGGGGTGGGGGTGGCAAAGGGAGAGGGTTTTCTGGTAGGGTTCCGAAGTGGAGACTGGCGTTACCGGAGGTAGAGGGGAAGGGAAAAGAGATGGCTTGGTCCATCTATTAGTATAGTTATTGGCCAGAAGCCCAATAATTGAGTTAATTATTGGGCTTCTGGCCAATAATTAATTTTAATTATTATTCTTTTCGAATTGATTAATTAATTAATTCGAATTATAAACAGAGAAGTGCACATTCATGAACAGTCATGAACATTCATTATTTACAGAGAATTCAGTTTAATCTTGAAGAGACATGATTGTTTACTTTTAAACAAATATGAATGTTCATTTATGAAAGGTTGTTACCTGTTATTTATGTTAGAATCTGAAAGATTGTATCTGTTCAGATTTTTCCTATAAATAACACTTCTCAAAAAACAGAGCATCTCATATTTAACTTATCTTTCTCTGTTTTGTGTTCAGAAGGTGTTATAGTATTGCTGGCTATAACACCAGGCTTTGTAAATTCTGGAGGAAATCTGCCATAAACACCCAGCAGCATACAAATAGTGGGGGCTTAATTTCTTTAAGGACAGTGACCACACTATTAAAGCCTACTATGTTTTTCGTGTTCTATCAAAAGCCTACTATATTCTTTTAACACCATCTAGGAGAGAAGACCTATTGACAACTGAACTTGATGTGGACAAAGGTTATACAAAAGAACATACAATTGCAAGACAACAAAGTGAAAAGAAACACCAACACATAGAAGAGACTTAGAGAAACGAAATTTCTTGAATTTAAATTTCAACTTTTATTACTATCCCGGATATGTATCGAATTTATATAATACACTTTCTCAGTAGCGCAATCCATTTTCAACACCAAAGAGGATTGTATTCACATGCATGATTTCAATTTTCAAGCAAAAGTGGGAGATGTTAGGAATTTCTCATTAAAATTTGTATGGATTAGTATTAATTAGCCTTAATTTTTATAACACACTTTTTCTATAGCGCAATACATTTTTCAACACCACATAGGATTGTATTCACATGCATGATTTCAATTTTAAAGCAAAAGTGGGAGATGTTAGGAATTTTTTCATTAAAAATTGTGTAGATTAGCATTAATTATTATTAGATTTATTTTATACTGATTAAATAATTTAATTTAATAATTAAAAATGAAAATATACTTGGATTACTGTTTAAATGTGATAATTAGTTATGGGTCGCAATATCCACATGTCTATGGGCAAATACCCAAACTCATAGCAGAGTATTAGTAATTATTCCATTAATTTACTAATTAGATAAAGAGTTATTTTGTGGCATAATTTAAATGATATACTTAACAATTTTGTATTGATGAGCTTTTTAGATTTTATTTAATACTTATTTTAAATTTCTATTTTGAATTAGAGGCATATCAAATATTTCATAATAAAGGTATCTCTTTTGAGATTTTCTCCTTTTTGTTAAAACTTTATTTATATAAGGTTTCTTTTTTTTTCTTTTAGTAAAATTATATCTGATAATTTATTATTTATCCCAATTTATTTTAAGAATTCATTGTTTATATAATTTATTTAATCCTTAATTTTTTTTTCTTCGGGAGATGGTATAAAAAAAAAAGTGGGAGAAACGTGCCAAGATTTGGACTAGTCTGTATAGTTATTTGGACACGAGAATTTTTAGACATGAAGATTTTTATATAGTATGAGCACTCTATTTTGTTTCTGACAATATGTGTGTATAAATATATATATATATATATCAGTGTTGTCATAATCGAACCGGACAAAGACTCGGACAAGTGTTCGGTTCACGGTCGGATCGGTTGAATCGGTCGGACCGGATGTTTGGACCGGATGACGTAATAAATAATTATTTTTAATATATTAAATATAAACCCTCTATATATTTTTTTTGAGTCTAAGAGATGCATTAAATCTATTAATTTATTAGATAAGTAAAACAATTGGTAAGAGAAAGCTAACAGAGCCTCATAGTTGGGATGGTAAAGGCGCTGGGAGTGTGAAGAAAGAGCATGGGTTCGATCCTTACAAGGCTCAAAACGATTTTTTGTAAAAAAAATTGAGAACCGCCGGTCCGGTCCAGCGGTTGGTTCCGGTTTTCCGATTCTTAGCCGGTTATTTCCGGTCCAACCATCATTCCGATTCAAATGGTTGAACCAACTCGCTTGTGTCTTCGGGTAGCGGTCCGACCGGCCGGTTCGGTTTTCACATCACTGATATATATTAAGATTTGAATAAAAGAAAAATATCACAAAAAGGTAAAATTGAATATTTTACATTGAAGAACTCTTTAAATTCATGTATCAAAAAGTGACAATACTAATAACTTATGTATGTAGTAAGTATGTGTGATAGATTAATAATGCCAATAAATGCATCTGTTGACATTTAATTATCCTAGTCTGTCTGTTGGGCTGATTCAAAATAATGTTACATTTTAGTTTTTTCTGTCCATCATTTTGTAGGCAAAAATGAGTTCGGTCGACTAAACAAAAAAAAAACCTCCAAAGTTGCATATGATTATAATCAGATTTTCATGCTTTCCAAGGCAAACAGTTACATAATTTGATTTTTTTTAAGCAACAATCACATCGAAACACACTTTGATTATAATCAAATCACATCTTACTTTTTTTCTACTTTTTCGAACTTTTTTTCCATTTCTACCATATACAATTTATCAATTTACTTACCCTTATATCTACCAACCGCAATCATTAATACTCATTTCAATAGTTTCACAGCAAATAACAAACTTTCATCCAAACACCAATACACAAATAATTAACTTTGATTATAGAGCAGATTTTATTATAAACGCAAACGAACGGAGCCTTAATTTCAATTTTGAATTTTCAACGTTTTGTCACGACTTTCAATTCGTTGCTGAGATTTCGGATTATGAATGTTACCACCATATATAGATTGAATATTTCATCCTCCATCAATTTTGAATTTATTTATATATTTTTATTTATCATATGATCATATCAAACTACAAGATTACTCAAAAATTTAAATTATTTATCTTATTCAAACAAGATATTTCAATTACTAAAAGAAATCAATATTAGCAATTCATTTTTTTTCCAAACAAAATATTTTAAATTATAGTAATTAAAGTTGTCTCGATTCAAATTCTTAATATTTTAAATTTTATAAAATTTGTAATGCCGCAAAACACAAATCTATTGTCTTTAGTTTTTTTTCTTACCCATCTTTGAAGCACGAGCTTGAGTGATGATTGTAAACCAATCAAGAATATTATAAAAATTTAGTAAAAGAAACATTTTCCTCCTCAAACTTTATATTAGCTTTGAATTTTGTTGTTGATATTTTGGTTGTTATTAATTTTGTTTTTAATATTTCACATTTTATTAAACTTTATTTTTTAATTTTCAATAAATTTAAAATAGACTTCATTACATTTTTTAATTGAGTTTTTTTTATTAAGTTTATATTACATGACATTAATTACATAAAATCTTTCGTTAATATGTAATTAAAATAAATATAAAAAATAAAATGATTGGCCAAAAAAAAATATAAAAAATAAATTGATTAAAGTATAAAATATTAGAAACGAATTTAAAAATTGATATAAAGTTTAAAAACGAAAAGTAATATTTTTGTCAAAAATTTATCCATATCGAAATTTAATAAAAATTATTACTTTTTTTTTTGTACACGTACAAATTATTACTAAAAACTAAAAGGAAAATTTTGAACTGGACAACTCCCGAAGTATTTACATTTTGCGCAAACGAACCCAATGTTAATCATTCGGCCAGGAAATCCCAATGTTAAGAATGGCCCAATTGTGCACAGAAGGCCTTGTAACTGAAGCCCACTTAGGTGCTACCAATATGACTATATATATCAGCATCTCACACCTTCATAGGAACCATATTTTAGGGTAAATATATCATTTGTAGGCCGCAAAACTACACAACACACACATCACAGTTCACACTACCTTCTGAGTTCTGATTCTCACCATACAAGCGTGGCCCTTAAGATCGCCTTCCGTATCAACACCATGGAAGCGTTTCGAGTCATAGCCGCGCGACATTAACATACCTTTGTTGTGGAGGTTTCTCATTAGGGTTTCCTTTCTGGGTCCTCCTTTCCCTTACCTGATGTTATTTTCAGTTCGAGGCATATGTTAATTTAACCTCTGGTTCTGAAGTTTTTATCCTGTTTGTTGATCTCTAATGGTTAATGAATACGATTCTATCGACCATATTTAGATTCGACAAATGGGTGTTCGGCTCCTTAGGTGTTTCTATTCATGTCTCAGTATCAGGTGGGAAACAGTTCCACCACTTTTTTCCCTTTGAATATTGTTTGGCAAGTATGATGAATCAATTAGATGCGTGAAAGGAAAATTCCTTTCTGAACTCAAACAATTGAGGCATATTAATATATCTGACTTGCCAACACTCTGTTTTGTTTTGAGTTACATATTACTATTTTTATAGACAGTTTACTCTATTGGCTGTCAACTATCGATTTTTGAAAAAAAAAAAATAGAAGAAGCGAATAGCAAGCTAGCTGTGCTTTATATTTTCCTTTTTTTTAATCAGAAAATTTAGGGCATGTTTGATTTTGTTTTTCAAAACAGTTTTTTGGTTTTGAAAACAAAAAACTATGTATATTTTTTGGTTTTTAAAACAGAAAACTATTCTGTAAGAACAAAATCAAACAGGCCCTTAGCTTCTCTCTTCCTTCTATGTCGTGTATTTGAAAATGTACCTTGTTATTCGTATACCTTTAATGTCGACTGCATTTTCATGGTTGATTTAGAAGTTGAATTACAAGGATTCCCTTGCAACATTCTGAAATTGCAGAATACATGAGACTTTCCTAATTTTTGTGACTAGTTAGTGTTACGGAGCTGAGACCGCATTGCTTACATGTTTCTACAATAATAATGGTCCTTGCGCCGTCCGCGTTATGATTGTGAATAGATTAATGGCCTATTTCTTCTTAATTTTCGACGTGTCCTGATAACATTTTTGGATTACATGAGTGGAGCCTGACCAGAATGACTACATATAATATCTGGTAAACATTTTGTTGATATTTTATTATAAATTATTGTATATAATTATAATCATGAAACTGTTGTGGCATTGTGTTTATGTTTTTAGCCGTTACTTTCATTCATTTGGCTTAATTTGCATTATTGGCATCCAACGGTTTCAAAATTTATTTTTGACATAATGTGCAAGAAATTATTCCAACGGTTTGCTTTTAAATTTTCATGCGTGTGTGTATATACATATTAGTGTGTTGGAG